>JARYGA010026154.1:0-43420 GCA_030545235.1 Helianthus tuberosus
CGTAATTTACGGTGGACATAAAAGGTTTACGGTGCATATTGTCTGAATTACGGTAAGCTCCAGATGAAATCCAGGTCCACCGTAAATTACGGTAGGACCGTAATTTACGGTGACAACCTAAGTGTTGTTCTTTCAATCTCGGCCCATGTGTGTTGACTGATGATGTTGTCGCTGCCACTATTCTTGTGCCTCACATACTCACATGTGCCGCCAAAAAGGGTCCAAGCATGTGCCAATCTCACGTCCACAAGGCTGCCTCCAAAAGTCTTCGTGACTTATGTGCCGCCCACTATTTAATAATGATGATGTTGGATTCTAGATGATTATGTTGTTGTTGACTTGCTGTTAATCTGTTGTTATGTTGTCAGCCCATGTTCTCACCATCTCAAAGTCCATAACTTGTATTGTTGGCCCAATCAACCGAGAGTCTGCCGCCCACTATTGAGATGATGATGATTGTTGTTTTGACTTTTTCGTGCCCTTCTTCACGTGCAGATGTTGATTGATATTGTTATGTTGACTTCTTGTTCACATATGTTGCCAACTCTAATTGTCCCTCAAAAAGTCGGCCCACCATATGTGTGGCCCAATGACAAGAGAGCCCAATCCATTTGATATTGTGCCAAGAAGTCCAAGGTCAAAAGATGATGATGATGTTCGCTACTGTTGATGATGAATTGATATTATCGCTGCCAAGATGTCACGTGAATCCTTTAATTCAATCTTGGATGTCAGTTGCCACCTTGTATTAATGATATGATTATTTTGTGTGGTCCCATGTGATGTTGAAAATCTCCTCATATGTCAGCCAATGTTCTCACCGAATTTCGTGAGTAATATAATATGATCATCAACAATTTAATGCCACTCCTTACACACTTTAACACCTGCAAATCCAAACGACTCGTAGTTACCAAATTCAAGCAATTAACCGAATAAAGTATGAGATGTATGTATATTTAGACCTTTTAAGGGTTGTCCTATGGACCACCCGTCAAGTGGCCCCAGGTATGATTTACGGTATAAGATACCGTCTCCCATTTGGTAATGACACGCTTTGTAATGTAGCTTGCGTGCTTCTGCCTTGCTTTCGGGAGTAACACCTGATTGTAAGTATGCAATTATCGGTGTCATCCAGGATGTTGTACCGTACTGGATGACGTTGACTTGGCGCAGGGGTACTGAAGGATTTTGCAGAATCTCGATACGTACCTCTTTTGCCAGGTGTTGGAAGCTGGTGGATGCTAGTTTTGATAGTGCATCCGCAGGTTTGTTGTCACTCCTATTGATATGGCAAATATTGAAGGAGGTGAACCGTGATTTCAGTTGCAAGGCTTGTTCGAGGTAGAGGATCATGATATCCCCTTTTGCGGCATAGTCACCGCGTATCTGCCCTGCAACCAGTAGTGAGTCAACATGTGCTTCCAAGTGTTTGACGTCGAGTTTGACCGCCAAACGCAGCCCTGCCAGTAGAGCCTCATATTCTGCTTCGTTATTCGTGCTTTTGAAATCGAGGCGGATTGCGTATGTTAGCTCTTGGCCATCGGGGCTGACAAGTCGTAGACCTGCACCAGCACCATCTTCGTTGGACGCACCATCTGTATATAGTGCCCAGGTTTCTGCGGAGGATGGTGGTGATGTAGGATTTTGTTCTTCTTCGCATTCTTGAATGCGGTTTGCTGGTACTTCAGCAACGAAATCAGCCAAAACTTGGCCTTTGATTGCGGGGCGCGGCTTATAGTTCAATGAAAGTGCGCCCAGCTCAATTGCCCATTTTGCTAACCTCCCAGAGATGTCTGGTTTGGACAGGATCGGGCCGATTCTGTAGTTAGTTAACACTGTGATGACGTGGTTTGCGAAGTAACGTCGTAAACGTCTCGATGCGTGCACTAGTGCTAGTACCAATTTCTCCATGATGGAGTACCTTGTCTCTGGGTCGTTGAGCATTTTGCTGATGTAGTAGATGGGTGTTTGAACTCCTTCCCGCTCCACTATGAGTACCGCGCCTACCGCGTTGTCCGTGGCAGACAAGTATAGAATAAGTGGCTCATCTTTTCGTGGTGCGGTCAAAGTTGGGAGCTGGATCAAACACTCTTTCATCTCCCGGAAAGCTTTTTCGGCCTCTGCGGTCCATTGGAATTGTTCCTTTTTTAGGCAGCTCCGCAGGGTTTTGATGAAAGGGTATGACTTAGCCGCGTGGTTGGCTAAGAATCTGTTAAGTGCGGCTAGCCTGCCGGCTAGTCGTTGCATTTCTTTCATCGTTGAGGGCGATGGCATGCGTTCGATCGCCTGAACTTTTTCCGGGTTTACCTTGAATCCATCCTTGGTTACGATGAATCCGAGGAATTTGCCTTCTTCCATTCCAAACGAGCATTTCCCTGGATTAAGCTTCATGTTGACGCTTCGCAGAGTCTGGAATGTTCTTTCAATATCGTTGAGCATGGTGTCTTCCTCCATGCTCATGACGACCAGGTCGTCCATATAGATTTCGACACTTTTGCTGATTTGACCGCGAAAAGTGTCGTTCATCACTTTTGATAGGTTGCGCCAGCGTTGCGCAACCCGAACGACATTTTGGTGTAACAGTAGTTCCCGGTAGGAGTGCGGAATGCCGTTTTATCTTCATCCTCGATTGCCATCTGTACTTGGTGGTAGCCTTTGTAACAATCGAGGAAGCACTTCCATCGAAATGGTGCGAGGTTATCGACCTTTTCGTCGATCTCCGGAAGTGCGTAACAATCCTTGGGGCAGGCCTTATTGAGGTCTTTGTAATCTACACACATGCGCCAGCCCCCGCTTGGTTTTTCTACCATGACTGGGTTGGATAACCAAGTCTGGTATTTGACTTCCCGCAGGATCCCTGCGGAGAGCAGCTCCTGTACCTGCTCTTCCATAGCCGCGTTTTTTGCTGATCCAAGGTGGCGTTGTCCTTGGATCACTGGCTTGATACCGGGCATGGTATTCAAGAAGTGTTGCGCTATGTCGCGCGGTACCCCTGTCATGTCAGCTGGTGTCCACGCAAAAATGTCTTGGTTCCTGAAGAGTAGTTGCTTCAGGCGCGCTCTGATGGTAGGTTTCAAGGCATGGCCCAAAGTAATCGTTTGGTCTGGGTGCCTTGCATTAAGCACCCATTTTTCTGGTTGCGTTTTGGGGGTGGGCCTTGCTACCTTGGCTGGACGTAGGTCGTCCGTAGACAAAACTTCCCTTCTGGCGTATAGTATCGCGACCCCTGTCTCGGTTGGGAAACCGATAGCGGAGTGGGGGACGAATGTGATCATGTTAAAATCGCCCTGGGATTCTCTCCCGAGAAGTACGTCGTATTTGGAGGTGTGCGGTAAAACCATGAAGTTTACCTCCTCCGTTCTTGTGTGCCTCCCGTTGGTGAGGCGCACAGGAAAAGTAATCTGGCCCAGGGGGAATACGGTTTCCCCTGCAAACCCGGCCAACGGGTAATCCGCTGGTTGCAGTCGATCTTTGTCTTCTTGATCGAACTGGTTGAAGCATTGCTCGTATATAATATCGGATGTACTGCCCGGATCGATGAACAATCGCTCGGTACAGTAGTGAGCCAGGTGGCCTGTGATAACTACGGCGCGTCTATCGCGCGGGCCGCCTCAGACTTTTGGAAAGACGACTTGCTCGTCTTTCCAGTCATTCTCCGGTCTTCTTCCAGCCTTGCGTGGCCTACCTTTTCCTCCGTTGATCATGTGGGTAGAGGCTACGTACATGGTCCTCTTTCCCGTGGAGGTGCCCTCGTTGTGGGGAGTGATGCGCTTGGTAGCTTTTTGTGCGCCTGTCAACAGATGTTGCAGTTTTCCCTCTTTTAGGGCTCGCTCAATCTCCAGTCGGAGACTGATGCAGCTGTTTGTTGTGTGGCCGTTGTCCTTGTGATATTCGCAGTATAGTGCGAGATCCTGGTTCTTTTTGGACTTCATCGGTTGGGCCGGTCGCAGGAATTGTTTGTGCGTCCGTGAGAAGAACGTCGCTTGGCGACTGGTTAATCTCGGTCCAGCTGCGGTCCCGAGACTCCTTTTTTGACGCCCGATTTTCACGCTGGGCGTTGATTGTGGCCCTTGCATCGGGCTGGTTGCTTCGTGGGACGTATGGTCTGGAATCCCTGCCACGATTCCATGTGTCCCGGTTGCGCTTATTGCTGCGCTTCGGCTCTTGGCGGGAAGACTGGCCTTCCGCCTGGGGTTGTGCCTTTGACATGTGCGGTTTTAGGGACCGCTGAGTCTGGGCGTATGTCTTGACCGCAGTCATGACATCTTCCCACTTCTTAGGCAACCCATCTTTGCCAGAGATATTCATAACCATCTGCTCGTCTTTAACGGCGATAATGAAATGGTTACGCGCCATTTGATCGGCAACATCGCCTATCTCTAGGCATTCTTTATTGTAACGGACAACGAATGCGTCAAGCGATTCGTTATCCCTGCGCCAGATGTTCATGACGTCCATGGAATCACGTTCATGGCGTCGTTGTTGGCTGAAGTGTGCGAGGAACTTTTCTTGCAAGTCCTCGAATGAGGTTAGTGACCCTGGTGGTAGAGAATCGAACCAGGCCCTGGCCAGACCTGTTAGGGTCTGTGGGAAAAAATGGCACCAGGTGGGTTCATCCCACCTACCGTTGCACCCGGCACCGACGAAGATGTTGTTGTGATCATCTGGGTCGGTCGAACCGTTGTACTTCCCAATATTTAATAGGAATTTTGTGGTGGTAACATCGACGTGGGTGATTTCTGGGACGAACTTGGAGTTTTTGGCCGCCGATTTCGGCCTGTAGGGTTGTCCGCGGTGCTGCTTTGCAGCGCGGACGTACGTAGTGCGGGGATAAGTGGGAGGAACGTAGTTTCGTCCTCCCGGTCTGCTGCTGGTGGCATGAGATTCCGCACGGTATGTACCATCGTCTGGGTCAGTATAGCCTTGCCCTTCACGGTGGGACTGGGGTCCCAATCGGCTGTGAATGCCTAGGCCGTGGTGGGCTGTAGACTGTCGCCTAGTTTCGCTGTGTGGCCCTAGGCGACTCTGTATATGGCTCCTGTGGCGGGACCCAAATGTGGAGTCGTCCTCATGAAGTGTGCGGACATCGCAGTAAGAGGAACCGCGATCTTCGTGCCTGCTTCTGGAGGCCGGATGTGATGGGGCTCTGCCTTCGTACTGTAAAGTACGACCTGCAGGGGTGTGTGGTGCTGGGGTGGGTCCCACGGATACTTGCGCTTCTGCGCAAGCTCTGTTATATGTTGCAGCCAGCATAGCTGCTTGTTGGTCGTACCAGGCATGAAGGTTCATGCCTGCAGGTATCACATGAGCGTACTGTGATAAATCGTGGCCAAACGTAAGGGATGCGCCCCCTTGCGTTGATGTGCCAATGTGTTCGGCATTTGGGGCTAGGGGAATGGTTCCCGCAGGCCCTTGGTTTGCGGGGTTTAGGTTATCCCCGGTGGTGTTGTTTTGACGATCAGACATGATCTTTAAAGAAAAAGGGATGGTTGGAAAAAGTGCTAAGAGTAGCGGTGGGCGCCAATGATGAAACAATGGTTAACCAAGTGGGTTAACTCACTGGTCTCGTCAAGAGGGTTAATCCCTTCTTTCCGAGGATCGCTGGCTGGATCGTCTGGTGGTGGGTTTCCTGCACAAGGAAACAAACCGTGACTCGCAACGAAGGATGGGGTGGGGGGTGCTCCTTGTTACCACTCTCCGGCGTGAGAATCAGTAGTTTGCTTTGGGAAGCAAAGTGTGATAGTAGTAGTATTGAGAGAGTTGAGAAGTGATACCTCAAACCTGGTTTGGGGTTAGTATTTATAGCCGAGGAGTGGAGGAGGGTAGTTGAGTAGCTAGCCTGACATCGCACAGCTATTTGCAGGTGTGTCAGACCTGTCGGATACTGTGGTGATGCCACGTCCTGCTGTGGTGTCAGACTGTTGTATATACGTGGGCCAGTAGGCGACTCTTCCCAGTGCCACTTGCACTGTGGTGTCGGACCCACTTGCCTTGTAGGCAGGATGCGGTGCCAAGCCGCATCGCTGCTTGCGGTCCTTGATGTGGTTCCCGCGTTGGTTGTTCCATCCATGATTCACGCGGGATGCGGTGTTATGCCGCATCGCCTGCTGAGTGACTGTTCCTGTTGTCCAGATCCCTTGTCGTGACGAAAATGTTCATAGGATGCGGTGCGGGGCCGCATCGCTATGTGTTACATTAGTTTCCGTCCTTAAGGTAATTCTTCTCATCAATGGACAGATTGGACCGCAGTGTTCGCATGTGCCCACGCGGACACTGGAGAGTTTATTGTTGTTAGAGGTTTTTGATGAGGGTAATGGTCATTCGCGGTCGTGCTGACGCGAGATTTGGGACCATACCCCTTCAGGTGTGTTAAGGTTAATTAAGAAACTCTAATAAACTACTGCAACCCTAAACACTCCCCATAATCTCACTTTACGACAGTTGGTATTCTCTAATCATTTTGGCTACACAATCTCACACACAATCATCTATTCTCTGATATTTCAATCCATCAAGAACAAACGCTAGATCGAATCAAAGGTATGTGTTTTGTGTTATACGTTGTTATCTTTGTTCTATTGATTTCATGCAAAATCCTATCCAAACAATCTGTGGTTAGTTTAATCATGCCTGAATGAATGTGTAATTGTTTGTGAATGAATGTGTAATTGATTGTCAGATATTAGAGATGCTATTGACAGGTTAGAACTGCTAAACTGTTGATTTGGTTCGTAAAACTATTGAAATTAGGGTTTGATCGTAAACTGTTACATTGGGAAAACTGCGATTCTTGCTTATTCTGTGTGTTGTATAACTGTTCTGAGTTTTGTACACTTGTCCGGGTTATACCATGGTTCCAAGTTTACAAGTGTTCTGAGTTTATGAGGGAAACAAGGGAGTCCGGGTTTTCTTTTGTGAGTCCGAGTTTCCATGAAACATGTCCGAGTTTTATTATGTTTGTTCTGAGTTTTAAAATGGATATAAGGGTCCGAGTTTTTGTACACTTGTTCCGCAGTTTTACATATATTGTTCCGAACTTATATGTGAGTCTGAGTTATGTGGGGGTCCGAGTTTAGTAAGGAGTTCTGAGTTTCATTTAGAGTCTTAGTTCAATGATAGATGCCTCAAGTTTATAAAAAGTCCGAGTATATATGATATGTTATGATGGTTCTGAATTTATTGATTAAAAGGTTGCCCGGGTTTATTTGTATAAATAAGGTTTGTCCAAATTTCTTATATGCTTTTTCCGAGTTATGAAGATGATGAGTAGTAGTCCGGGTTTATGTGGGATACCTATTTGGTCCGAGTTTATATATAATGATTGGTCCGACTTTATTTATAGGGTAAATTACACTTTTCGTCCTTTATTTTTGTATCATATTGCAATGGATAGCCTTTAACTTCAACAATTACAGTCGTAATCCTTTATTTGGAAAACTCATTACATGTTAGGTCCTTTAACACTAACCAAGTTAAAATTTTTAGTTAGGTCTGGTTAGTTAAGGGTAGTTTAGTCATTTTACTAACTTAATTAGTATTTAATATAGTTTTATTGAAAAAAACAAGTCAGCAAACAATATTGCTTCTCTAAAGTCAACACCCTCTTTCTCGACCTAACCTAACCTAAACTTCATCTGCCACTCCAGTCACCATTCGGCCACCACTGCCACCACCACTCTGGCCACCACCTAAATCCTTACAAATCTCATTGCTGTGTTGTAATATTGCTTCCAAAGTTAAAATCCTTGAATCGAGACTCATTTTTAGAACTATTTGCACCCGTCATGATCAGTCGAAACAAACGAAATCATCTAAAAACATAAATCGACTGAATACCGAATCTTTTGGCGATTTCATTCCAAATTTTTATGTGTCGGTTTGTTTTAGTATAACTACTAGGTTCAGATCAACGCCTCGAACCTTGACAAACATAGAAATACTTGAAATTCCTCTGTTCCCACGTTATTGTTTCCAGAGTTCAGCAAGAAATTCACCAAAGAGACATGGTGATTCGGGCGTAAACGTCAAACCGTTGACGGAAAAAGGCAAAAGAAAACGATCGATAAACGGAATGATGCGAAAACGGAAATAAATAGCCACCCTCAGACCAATGGTTTGGGTTCTTCTGGTGGGCATTCTTGTCGTTTTTACATGGGAAACAAAAACCCTTAATCAATTTCGTTGTTGAAGTTGTTTCGTTACCTGCGTTTTGGATTCAAAAAGTAAGGGTTTTCAGTTGTGTGCTGGTTGGGGAAGAAGCACTGAGTCTGAAACAAAGTTAAAGAATAGAACCTTTTGTTTTATATATTGATATATATATTTTAAATAAATAGATAAAAGACAAATTTGCCCTCATGTGAGGTCACATGACTAGATTTAACTGTAAAAATTAACTAGGTTTGGGCCAAAGGACGTAGGGTGTAATGAGTTTTCCAAATAAAGGATTGCGACTGTAATTACTGAAGTTAAAGGCTATCCATTGTAATATGATACAAACATAAAGGACGAAAAGTGTAATTTACCCTTATTTATATATAATGGAAGTTTTGGGTTTAGGTATATACATAAGATAATTCTGAGTTTATGTATATACGTATGATAATTCTGAGTTTATGTATATACACATGAAAATTCCGAGTTTATATGTGTTACTTTAGTGTTTCCGATTATATATGTGAGTGCGGGTATATGAGGATTTTTTCGAGTGTTGATAATTCCGAATATGTTTGGGGTCCTAAACAAGAGGAGTCTTTTCAAACGCTCAATAACATGCTTTGTAATGCTCCTATCCTAGCTCTTCCCGATGGTAACGACAACTTCATTGTGTATTGCGATGCTTCTAACCTAGGCCTTGGTTGTGTCCTTATGCAACGAGACAAGGTTATCGCTTACGCGTCGAGGCAACTCAAAATACATGAGAAAAACTACACTACGCACGACCTTGAACTTGTCGTAGTTGTTTTTGCCTTGAAGATATGGCGACACTACCTTTATGGTACCAAGTCTGTGGTCTTCACCGACCATAAGAGCCTTCAATACATCTTCAACCAAAAGGAACTGAACATGCGTCAACGTCGTTGGGTAGAGTTGTTAAACGACTACAACTGCGAAATTCGCTACCATCCCGGTAAGGCGAATGTAGTGGCCGACGCTCTTAGTCGTAAGACTCATGTTAAGGGTATTCGTTGTCTACAACTCGTTAACGATCTTCAAAACCGCATTCGTGAAGCTCAATACGCGTCCGTTAACGAGGGTAACCTCTACAACGAGATGCAATGTGGTGCTGAAGAAAGTCTTGTGTCTAAATCTGAAGGTATTTTATATCATCTCAATCGTATATGGATTCCTAATCGTGATAACCTTCAAGACTTTCTGATGAAAGAGGCACACAAATCGAGATATTCTATTCACCCTGGTGTTGATAAGATGTACCACGATATGCGTACGTCCTATTGGTGGCCTGGAATGAAGAAAGATATTGCCACTTTCGTTTTGAAATATCTCACGTGTTCAAAGGTTAAAGCCAAACACCAACGTCCCTTTGGCTTGGTCGAACAACCAAAAATTCTTGTCTGGAAATAGGAGAGCATTGCGATGGACTTTATCACCAAACTTCCTCGTACTTCTTCTGGTCATGACAGTATATGGGTGATCATGGACCGATTGACCAAATCCGCCCACTTTCTCCCCATTCGTGAAGATTTCAAAGTCAAAAATTGGCTCGTATCTACACGGATAAAATCATTTGTCGTCATGGTATCCCCATTGACATCATCTCTGATAGCGATGGTCGCTTTACGTCTCGTCTTTGGCAAAGTTTTCAATCCGCTATGGGTACTCTTCTTAACCTTAGCACCGCTTTTCATCCTCAGTCTGACGAACAATCTGAGCGTACTATCAAAACTCTAGAGGATATGCTTTGTTCATGCGTAATCGATTTTTGTGGCAACTGGGATATGCACTTACCTTTGATCGAATTCTCGTACAAAAACAGTTATCACGCGAGTATTCAAATGGCACCTTTCGAGGCATTGTAAGGTCGTAAGTGTCGTTCGCCTATTTGTTGGCACGAGATCGGAGAAGGTAAGTGACTTGATTATGACATACCTATAATTAGGAATATACACGAATCAAGTTGAGTTCAACTCGTTTTGAGTTCTATATCTAGAACTCAATCTCGACTCGTAAGAAAGTTTTCAAGGTCGAGTTAGGCTAGTTTTCCATATTAGTTGTTTTATTATTTACTAGTTTTTTTTATTTTATAAGTATTTTTGTGTGCATATGTATGTAGGATTCCTATGTATGTATATATAATTGTAATTATATGTGTCTAGCATCATATATGCTATTTAGTTATTTTTATCATAATTATTTAGATAATAATACTAGTTACGCAAAATATAATTATCATATTAAAACAAAATTTATATATTATACATATTAATTGAAACTTATGATGAATAGTAAATCACAATTTTTAAGTATTTATTTGTTATTTTTAGTAATAAATAGTAATCAATAAGATTTAAGTATTTTTTTAGTAAAATTTTATTGATTATTTAATTTTAGTATTTAGTGTTAACGTTTTATAAAATCCGCATCTATTTTTATTTATTTTTTAACATTTCAATTATTTGCTCGCGTGTTGTGATGGTAAGTTACGACATCGCATTAGATCGATGCAGTTCGGTTCGTTACAGTACATGTACGATACATGCACTTGGTATAGAAATCAACACATTTTTTACATGACCGAAAACGATAAAAACGAACACCGGTACTAGAACCATTGTTGTTCGTACGACACCGACTGGTTCAGAGTGTCACAGTACTGGTAACGCTATTCATTTATCATCATAGATAGAGTTGTATAAATGGATTTTTTTTAAACCGAAAACCATAAAAATGAATGCAGGTATCGGTACCGATGTTCGGTATGGTATGGTAGGGTAGCACTAAGATGTCAGTTTATCAAAAGAAAAAAAAACAATATAAACAAATCGGTACCAATACAGATGTTGTTCGGTACGATATGGTAGTGATACGGTGTCAATTTATCAAAAAGAAAACAATAAAAAATAATAATGGTACCAATACGAATGTTGCTCAGCCGGTTTCGGTTTAGTTTGGTATGATAGCGCGCGACACAGTATTTGTTATCAGTTAAATTTATATCGCAGTGTTGAAAAAAACATAGAACGCAGACCAACTGAATCAATTTTAACTGAACAACATCGGTACCGTTACCTTAACGAAACAAACCTATACCGACAGAATTCCTGCCGCGAAGCGCGGGGGAATCTTAGCCAAAACATGAGCTAGCTTGTTTGCACCATCCGTAATTGTTAACATCCCTTAAGGGAATTTTACGCCACATTAGCATCATAACACCCCTTTAAAATGTGTAATGGTTAATGCATCTTAGTGCATTTTCAATAATTATTTTCCGTTTTATTTTCTCTTTATTGATCGTTATATTAGAAACACCACTCTCTCTTCTTGCACTTATAACGCCCCTGTAATATATTTTTCTAGATATTATTATAATATAATATAATAACAAACAATACAAAACAAATAGTTATTCATAGAGAATATTCTATCTTATATATATACAGAAGTGATCACATTTGAGAGATAATCAACAACTCTAGCGTTACATCTTTATTTTGACGTTTACAGTGACAAAAACCACTCATTATTGTTCTTTGTTAGCTTGTATAGATATTTTTGTTACTTTTTTGTATTTTCTGCAATTCTGGTTATTGATTTTTTTAATCGACTAGTTTTATACAGTTTATGTTTATTTTTATAATCTTTATATAAGAAGGTAAGTGACTTGATTATGACATACCTATACTTAGGAATATACACGAATCAAGTTGAGTTCAACTCGTTTTGAGTTCTATATCTAGAACCCAATCTCGACTCGTAAGAAAGTTTTCAAGGTCGAGTTAGGCTAGTTTTCCATATTAGTTGTTTTATTATTTACTAGTTTTTTAGTTCATAAGTATTTTTGTGTGCATATGTATGTACGATTCCTATGTATGTATATATAATTGTAATTATATGTGTCTAGCATCATATATGGTATTTAGTTATTTTTATCATAATTATTTAGATAATAATATTAGTTACGCAAAATATAATTATCATATTAAAACAAAATTTATATATTTCTATAATAATAGCTTGTGAGCTTAGTCAAACTTGGTATATATAAAGTTTGTGCCCGGATTTACCTAATTATTATATAAGATTCAATTTAGCCCAAACATGAGCTAGCTTGTTTGCACCATCCGTAATTGTTAACATCCCTTAAGCGAATTTTACGCCACATTAGCATCATAACGCCCCTTTAAAATGTGTAATGGTTAATGCATCTTAGTGCATTTTCAATAATTACTTTCCGTTTTATTTTCTCTTTATTGAGTGCTATATTAGAAACACTATTATCTCTTCTTGCACTTATAACTCCCCTGTAATATATTTTTATAGCTATTATTATAATATAATAACAAACAATACAAAACAAATAGTTATTCATAGAGAATATTCTATCTTATATATATACAGAAGTGATCACATTTGAGAGATAATCAACAACTCTAGCGTTACATCTTTATTTTGACGTTTACAGTGACAAAAACCACTCATTATTGTTCTTTGTTGGCTTGCATAGATATTTTTGTTACTTTTTTG
This sequence comes from Helianthus tuberosus, assembly GCA_030545235.1. Taxonomy (NCBI): domain Eukaryota; kingdom Viridiplantae; phylum Streptophyta; class Magnoliopsida; order Asterales; family Asteraceae; genus Helianthus; species Helianthus tuberosus. The sequence continues at coordinate 12,706 of JARYGA010026154.1, forward strand.
TATTTTCTGCAATTCTGGTTATTGATTTTTTTAATCGACTAGTTTTATACAGTTTATGCTTATTTTTATAATCTTTAAATAAGAAGGTAAGTGACTTGATTATGACATACCTATAATTAGGAATATACACGAATCAAGTTGAGTTCAACTCGTTTTGAGTTCTATATCTAGAACTCAATCTCGACTCGTAAGAAATTTTTCAAGGTCGACTTAGGCTAGTTTTCCATATTAGTTGTTTTATTATTTACTAGTTTTTTAGTTTATAAGTTTTTTTGTGTGCATATGTATGTAGGATTCCTATGTATGTATAAATAATTGTAATTATATGTGTCTAGCATCATATGTGCTATTTGGTTATTTTTATCATAATTATTTAGATAATAATATTAGTTAAGCAAAATATAATTATCATATTAAAACAAAATTTATATATTTCGATAATAATAGCTTGTGAACTTAGTCAAACTAGGTATATATAAAGTTTGTGCCCGGATTTACCTAACTATTATATAAGATTCAATTTAGCCCAAACATGAGCTAGCTTGTTTGCACCATCCGTAATTGTTAACATCCCTTAAGGGAATTTTACGCCACATTAGCATCATAACACCCCTTTAAAATATGTAATGGTTAATGCATCTTAGTGCATTTTCAATAATTACTTTCCGTTTTATTTTCTGTTTAATGAGTGTTATATTAGAAAACCACTCTCTCTTCTTGCACTTATAACGCCCCTGTAATATATTTTTCTAGATATTATTATAATATAATATAATAACAAACAATACAAAACACATAGTTATTCATAGAGAATATTCTATCTTATATATACAGAAGTGATCACATTTGAGAGATAATCAACAACTCTAGTGTTACATCTTTATTTTGACGTTTACAGTGACAAAAACCACTCATTATTGTTCTTTGTTGGCTTGCATAGATATTTTTGTTACTTTTTTGTATTTTCTCAATTCTGGTTATTGATTTTTTTAATCGACTAGTTTTATACAGTTTATGTTTATTTTTATAATATTTATATAAGAAGGTAAGTGACTTGATTATGACACACCTATAACTTGGAATATGCACGAATCAAATTGAGTTCAACTCGTTTTGAGTTCTATATCTAGAACTCAATCTCGGCTCGTAAGAAAGTTTTCAAGGTCGAGTTAGGCTAGTTTTCCATATTAGTTGTTTTATTATTTACTAGTTTTTTAGTTTATAAGTATTTTTGTGTGCGTATGTATGTAGGATTCCTATGTATGTATATATAATTGTAATTATATGTGTCTATGCTATTTAGTTATTTTTATCATAATTATTTAGATAATAATATTAGTTACGCAAAATATAATTATCATATTAAAACAAAATTTATATATTTCTATAATAATAGCTTGTGAGCTTAGTCAAACTCGGTATATATAAAGTTTGTGCCCGGATTTACCTAATTATTATATAAGATTCAATTTAGCCCAAACATGAGCTAGCTTGTTTGCACAATCCGTAATTGTTAACATCCCTTAAGGGACTTTTAAGCCACATTAGCATTATAACACCCCTTTAAAATGTGTAATGGTTAATGCATCTTAGTGCATTTTCAATAATTATTTTCCGTTTTATTTTCTCTTTATTGATCGTTATATTAGAAACACCACTCTCTCTTCTTGCACTTATAACGCCCCTGTAATATATTTTTCTAAATATTATTATAATATAATATAATAACAAACAATACAAAACAAATAGTTATTCATAGAGAATATTCTATCTTATATATATACAGAAGTGATCACATTTGAGAGATAATCAACAACTCTAGCGTTACATCTTTATTTTGACGTTTACGGTGACAAAAACCACTCATTATTGTTCTTTGTTGGCTTGCATAGATATTTTTGTTACTTTTTTGTATTTTCTGCAATTCTGGTTATTGATTTTTTTAATCGACTAGTTTTATACAGTGTATGTTTATTTTTATAATCTTTATATAAGAAGGTAAGTGACTTGATTAAGACATACCTATAATTAGGAATATACACGAATCAAGTTGAGTTCAACTCGTTTTGAGTTCTATGTCTAGAACTCAATCTCGACTCGTAAGAAAGTTTTCAAGGTCGAGTTAGGCTAGTTTTCCATATTAGTTGTTTTATTATTTACTAGTTTTTTAGTTTATAAGTATTTTTGTATGCATATGTATGTAGGATTCCTATGTATGTAAATATAATTGTAATTATATGTGTCTAGCATCATATATGCTATTTAGTTATTTTTATCATAATTATTTAGATAATAATATTAGTTACGCAAAATATAATTATCATATTAAAACAAAATTTATATATTTCTATAATAATAGCTTGTGCGCTTAGTCAAACTAGGTATATATAAAGTTTGGGCCCGGATTTACCTAATTATTATATAAGTTTCAATTTAGCCCAAACATGAGCTAGCTTGTTTGCACCATCCGTAATTGTTAACATCCCTTAAGGGAATTTTACGCCACATTAGCATCATAACACCCCTTGAAAATGTGTAATGGTTAATGCATCTTAGTGCATTTTCAATAACTACTTTCCGTTTTATTTTCTCTTTATTGAGTGTTATATTAGAAACACCACTATCTCTTCTTGCACTTATAACGCCCCTGTAATATATTTTTCTAGATATTATTATAATATAATATAATATAATAACAAACAATACAAAACAAATAGTTATTCATAGAGAATATTCTATCTTATATATACAGAAGTGATCACATTTGAGAGATAATCAACAACTCTAGCGATACATCTTTATTTTGACGTTTACAGTGACCAAAACCACTCATTATTGTTCTTTGTTGGCTTGCATATATATTTTTGTTACTTTTTTGTATTTTCTGCAATTCTGGTTATTGATTTTTTTAATCGACTAGTTTTATACAGTTTTTTTTTTTGAACAGCAAACAAACTTTATTTATAACGCTAGCAAGAAGCTAGCCACCAACAATCCGGGGATCAAGTCCGAAAAAACAATAAACGAATAAAAGTGAAGTTGAAACCGTCAGGTCCCGGCGGTTTACTCCCATCACAATCAAAAACTGAATTTGTAATCTCGTCCATAGAGAACGGGCTATCCAATAAAGCAACTTCATCAACAGAAAGCCGCATGATATCAGGACAGATAAACGTCGGCTTAGCTCTGCCACAATCGCTAAACTTGTCCTCAAAAAAGGACACAATTATAGCCTTAACATGACCCGGGTCCGAGACCCACAGACCATTAGTACGTACCCCATGAATTCTATTATTCGCCGTATTATGATACCAAGATAATATTTAGAATTCTCATCCCCATCGAGAGCCCATTTAACTCTAGATTTTTGTTGCGCGTCCAATGTTCTCAACCTCTCTTCTTCAAACAATGACTTCTTCTCTATAACCCGGGCCTCCATTTCAGATTCGGTCAATGCTCGAGATTCGGCAATTTTCTCCAACTCTTCAATTCTGCGATTACAACCCAAATACTTCTCATCTCTTTGCCTACGTTCAGCATTCACCCACAATTTAATTCTACCTTTTAACCATTCAACTTTGCCGCTAAGGCAACATCGGCAGGCCCTGAAAACTCAAAATAAGAAACAACAGAATTAACAAATCCCACAAACCCCGGCAACTCCAACCACGAGTTGTAAAACCGGAAAGGTATATGGCCAAAATCCGCATCTTTCAACGAGAGCAATATCGGACAATGATCTGAAAGGTGTCGAGCAAGTGACGTGACTGCCGCTCCTGACCAAGAGACCCTAAAGTCATTACAAACCAAGACCCTATCCAATTTACTTAACTTGTCACCCTGCCCGGACATATAAGTGTACTTATACCCGCATGTATTATATTCAAAGAGCACCGCATCCCTAATAAAGTTGTTGAAATAAAGCGCATTTTGTAATGAGAATTCCGAATTGCACCTTTCATCTGCACATTGCACCTCATTAAAGTCCCCCAAAAAAACCCACAACCCACACAAAGATCGTCTATACAATAACAACTCATTCCAAAAACTCCGTCGACTCGCCAGATCATTAGGTGCATGAACATTTGCAATATTTACATGAACATTAGCATGAACCATTAGTCCCGAAACCACCAGAACATGGCGAGACTTAATAACCCCAGATTGACGAAAACAAGATGGATCCCACCAACAAATTAAACCCCCCGCATTCCCTTCCGAATCTACACAATCAAATTGAAAAACAGATTTACCCTAAACCTTGAAAGCAACCAAAGAGGAGGATTCGTTATCTTCGATTCTTGCAAGGCCATGAAATTCATACCGTGATGCATCCTCAAACCCCTAACCCAATTTGCCTTTCCTTTGCGCCTTATCCCACGGATGTTCAATGAAAGAAAATTCATTGACAATCCAACACCCCATTCTCCGAAATAATCTCATCTGCAATCGGGCTACAAAAATTTTTCAAATCCATACCAACCAACTCCCGTACCTGAACTGTGGCATTTACCTCCTTATTAAGACCCTCCGCCTCCTCTACCATTGCATTTGAAATCGGATCCGAAGACCCAGGAACATCCACAAGAGCGATAGGAGGAACGACATCCGGCTGCTCAGGTTCGGTATCACCAACTACTTGATCACTCCGAGCCAAGGTGACCTCCACCGATTCTTCCGACAACCTTGTATTCAAGTCCGGACACCTAAGTTCATTATCCTGAAAAAAAGAACTAGAAAATAAAGGACCACGATAATTATCCTCTGGCGAATTATTAAACACCAAACGAAGCCTCTTCATGCTCTTTACCGAATTGAAACAACCCATGTTAAAGCCCATCCCACTATTCCCAACAAACTCATTTGACTGAAACCCATGTCCCTGGCCCACACCAACCGGCCCAGTATCAGTTTGGCCCACAAAATTTGAATGCTGAGCGGGAATAGTCGTATCCACCATAGAAGGAAAGTCTTCATTGACATGCAAATTTTCCTCCTGATTTTCAGCCGGATTTAATGACGAATTATTCACCGGAATATTCCCAGCCAATGTCGTCTCATCGGACTCCGACGAAACATCCCGGATCTCACCTTCTTCTATTTCATCATCCTTATCTTCGACATTCACAGCTTCGAATTCCGGAACCCATGTAGAACTTTCTTCAACAACCCGAACCGTATAACCATTACCTTTCCAGTAGACGGTGACCTCTTCATCAATTCTAGCAGCAATCTTAGTAAGAACGTGAGTGAACCCAACCGAGTTATCAATACCGGTCCATGAAAAATCCGATGGCCAAACCACCTCTCCGAACAAGGTGCCAACCTTATCAAAAACCACATTATCACGAACGGACACCGGCATGCCAACAACCTTGAGGACAACAATTCGTTCAAATGGCAAGGATTGACCAATCCATGGAGATACCAAAATCAAAGCTTGTTCCCACACATCTTTTCTTGAATACATAAAATCAGACATCTCAATGCTATCATGAAATGTAATAAGCATCGACAAACCTCCTAGATATGAAACAGCAGCATCTTTATAACCTGCCTCCACCAACATCTTTTTGACTGCATGAAGTCGAGCAATGGTATTCGAAACACCGATCACTGCCCGTCCCATGCAATGCATGGGATATATTGCCCCCTCGTCATTCAACTCTAATGTCTTCTTGGACCCGGATGTGTCACCAAAGACCGTAGTCAAGGACGAAAACTCCACATCCACAGTATTCTTTTCTTTAGGAACCCATGTCTTCGTCCCCATGTCAGCCACATCATAAGAAATCTTTCGACGAGAGCGATCAACATGGCCAGCGAAACCGAAATCCGAGAGTCCATGATGACAATCTCATTCAAACTCTGAAGAATAGAATAAGGATCCCTGATCTTCACACATCGAACAAATCCGAAAACTCTCCCTTTAATCGTTCGTCTCTTCGGAACCCATGCATCCGTAACTGTGACAAAATCCTTGAAAGCCTCCTTCAACTTCAAGCCCGTAACCCTATCCGAGAAGTTTGTAACGTAGAAGGTTGTCCTTGTAGCCGGATCGTCGTCGTCGAAATGGTTGTTTGAAGCATGCCGCCGTGAATCACCTCTTCTATTAGGGTTGCCCATGTTTGCCGCCGTGAATCGCCTCTTCTATACAGTTTATGTTTATTTTTATAATCTTTATATAAGAAGGTAAGTGACTTGATTATGACATACCTATAATTAGGAATATACACGAATCAAGTTGAGTTCAACTCGTTTTGAGTTCTATATCTAGAACTCAATCTCGACTCGTAAGAAAGTTTTCAAGGTCGAGTTAGGCTTGTTTTCCATATTAGTTGTTTTATTATTTACTAGTTTTTTAGTTTATAAGTATTTTTGTGTACATATGTATGTAGGATTCCTATGTATGTATATATAATTGTAATTATATGTGTCTAGCATCATATATGCTATTTAGTTATTTTTATCATAATTATTTAGATAATAATATTAGTTACGCAAAATATAATTATCATATTAAAACAAAATTTATATATTTCTATAATAATAGCTTGTGAGCTTAGTCAAACTAGGTATATATAAAGTTTGTGCCCGGACTTACCTAATTATTATATAAGATTCAATTTAGCCCAAACATGAGCTAGCTTGTTTGCACCATGAGTAATTGTTAATATCCCTTAAGGGAATTTTACGCCACATTAGCATCATAACACCCCTTTAAAATGTGTAATGGTTAATGTGTCTTAGTGCATTTTCAATAATTACTTTCTGTTTTATTTTCTCTTTATTGAGTGTTATATTAGAAACACCACTCTCTCTCTTCTTGCACTTATAACGCCCCTGTAATGCCCCCCCTATGTATGGCCTTAGCATGACAAAATTTGAATTTTTAACTAGCCGTTTTTAAGTGACTTGACTCATGTAAAACCCTATCTTTAATCATTTCAAATAAAACTTTTGTTATATTTTTAATGGCATTTTTTTTACTGTTTGTGGGATTTGAACTCGTGATCCTAAATTAGGTGCTCCTAAAAACTTTGTTTCTTCCATTGAACCACCAAAACCTCAATCCTAAAAACTTTGTTTCTTCCCCGTCCCGTTATATTAATATTTTTCTAGAATTTTCTACTTTCATACACAAAATTTTATCGAATATTTATTTAATTTTAAATAATATACGAGCTAGGTTTATACATTTTTGACGATTTGTAAATAGAAATATACATGAAATATATATATATATATATATATATATGCTATTAGCTAATAGTCGTAAAGATAAAATCTTGTCTGACATATTATCAGCTAATAGTCGTAAAGATAAAATCTTGTCTGACATGAACATTGTCGTATAGAAAACTATTGACCATCCACTATAGTAACCCCTTGCTGCCTCACTTCTTGTTAACCTCGCCCATCCCTAAACACTTCGTCATCACTCCATTTCTCCCTTACGTTGCTAGTTGCTACCATCACATCCTATCGAAGCTAAGTTCCATTTTCGTATATTTTGTTATAAAAGAGTTAGTTAATTGATTGAAGTTTATATTGTCATCTCATGACCACCCAAAAACACAAAATCTTTAAAATTTTGTTCATTTAGTGGTTTTTTTATTCAAATTAAATGAAAATAAACACAATTGCTTTATCCCTTTATTCAATTCAATGCCCCTTTTAATAAGTTGCACTAAATACAAAATAGAAAATAACACTAAAGTAACACTAAATCCATTAATAAGTTGCACTAAATACAAAATGGAAAATAACACTAAATCCAAAATGGAAAATAAACACAACTAGATTTACCACCCGCCGCAATGCGGCGGGGCGTAAAGTCGTGCCGAATAGCATCATTGCACATAACCGCCACCGACAATCAATACTGAAGTTACGGTGTGTTAATGAGAAGAAATAAAACTGCAACATAAAACATAGAAAATAATAATTAAGTCGATTTAGGACCCCACACGTTGTAACGAACCTGTCAAACGAGGAAAAGATAGACGACGTAAAAACGGTGTACCACACGTGCACTTTGAGCCGTGTTAACTCGCAAAATCTAGTACGAATAATTAAAACGAAATGTTAAAACGTTGAACCACACACACGTTACGCCGTGGTAACTCGCAAAATTTAAAACAAAAAAAAATTGCGAAATATGAAAAGTGTGGGGATCAAAGTTGAAAGTACAAAAGTTGTGAGGTAAAATTGCAAGAGATGAAAACTTTTGGTGTCAAAAGTAGAAAAACAAATACTTTTGGGTCAAAAGTGTAACATTGAATTTTTTTTTTGAAAACCTCCCAAAGCATGAAGTACATACCTATATGCATACAAATGTTGCTAATTTATAGTTTATTAATTTTTTTTTTGAACGGCCAACGAATCCTCCAAATGGGTTACTGGCAAAATTCACCACATCGGGATACACCCGTCTCCGAACTGGGGAAAACCCTCACCTAGGGCAGAAGCCCGTGAACACTCGCCCAAAGGCACGACAGTGCGGTGAGGTAAAACCCATTCAGTTCAAGGATCGAACTAGCGATCGCCGCCTACTCGCCTAGTCTCCCATCATCACCAGGTGCCGCTGAAAACTAATGGGGAGAAGCAGGAATTGAACTTGAGTCTCTTAGAAACACAAGTCTCTCCCTTACCACTCCACCACATATTAATAATTGCTTTATCTCTTTAGTCAAAGTTTTGCATTAGGACCGCAATCTTCATCCATTTCCCCTCCAATTTGCACCTGCCATGTTGAAAACATTAAATTTAATAGAGACATTTTAGGAGAGAGAGATATACATAGAGAGAGAGAGAGAGACACACACTCTTTGCTATATAAATCAACAAAACACATAAACTTATCACACAAGTGCCAAAACACATAATCTTTACTCTCATATACTCTCTCATGGCTACCATTGCCTACATCATCCTCTTTCTTACACTCTCATCCACCACCATTCATGCAAGAGAAAGCCAATTTTTTCCCAAAGTCTCTAACAACAACAATCCAGGTGGCAATGGGTACAACTCACAGAAGCAGGAGATGAGTAACACACGGTTTTTGGAGAATGGGAAGTATTATTATGACATTAATGTGGAAAAGAATCCTTGAGGGTGTTTTTGTCTTTTCACTTGTTTGAAGATGTGGTGTTTTAAGAAGAAGATGGTGATAATTATGAGGTGGTTTTTATTTGGTGTTATATTTGTTAATTATGTCATGTTTTATTAGGGGGGGTAAAATATAAAGTAAAGTTAAATTACTTTGTGTGTTGTTTTGTCTTGTGTAATCTCACATGTTCAACTCATGCTTGGAAAGAAAGTACTTTAAGCTTTAAATGTTGTACAATATGTAAGCAAAACCACTTGTAATAAAAAAAATTACACCAATATACATGTTCTTATTAGAAATTCCAACATTATTCCATTGGTTTGAAACTTCATGACAGTTTGATCTTCAATATGGGTAATTGTTTGCAGTGTTTTTAGAATCGGACTGGTCGTTAAACTTAGCTACCGGTTCACTTGCTCAACCAGTCAAACTATTATGGGTAATCCCGCTTTAACATATAAGTAACTCTGCTGCCTCTAACAATCAATCGGTTGTTCATTAGGTAAAAACCGTCACCAGACTGGTACAGAAAACGTCGAAAGTCGGCACCGAATTGATATTGAAAATCTTTTAGTTTGGAAAATTCGGTACTGCTACCCGGTAACATTTGCTCATCCCTGATCACGGGCATCGTACGAACAACAACGGTATCGTACAACTTTTTTGTTGATTTTCTTCAACTTTTAACGATTTTTTTTAGTTTCAAGGGTAGGGATGAGCTCGATGCCAACCGATACTGAATTGGCACTGGTACCGAAAATACTGGTTATGGTACAGGTATATGAAGGTAAAAACCGGTAGCGAACCGGTATCAGGAACGCCAAAAGTCAGTACTGAATTGGTACTTAAGATATTTGAGTTCGGGAAATTCGGTACTGGTACCCAATACCATTTGCTCATCTCTGACTACAAGTTTCATACGAACAACATCATTACCATACAAATTTTTTGGTTGATTTTCTTTCGGTTATCTTTTAGTGTTTTTTTCTACATTTTATTTTTATTCTTGTCAACGGTTGGGTTCAGGAAATTCGGTACTGATACCCAATACTATTTGCTCATCTCTGACTATAAGTTTCATACGAACAACATCATTACCATACAGATTTTTTGGTTGATTTTCTTTCGGTTATCTTTTGGCGTTTTTTTCTGCATTTTATTATTTTTCTTGTCAACGGTTCCGTACACAACGCGCTCATAGTGATTTCAAAACACAAGTAAACACAAACTAAATAATAAAAGAAGTTAGCCGCAACGCTGCGGGACGAAAAAACTAGTTTTATGTTAATATTTAAAAGTAGAAAATTAAAAAATAAAAAGAGCAATATAAGGGGAGACAACGGATATGAAGTCATCAGTATTGAATGTTGAGAACAACATTCCCCAAGGGGTGGGGTGGGGTGGGGTAGGGTCGGCAATACAATTGACGAATTTTAGAGGTGGGTATTATATGTTATGTGGGTTAAGTTATTCTACAAAGGCTCCTAATTGTAAGAAGTGTAAGAAAGATTTATCGAATGACAAGTGTCCAATAAGCTAAAACTCACTACATCACCACCCAAAACCTAAACACCCACCCACACCCCCAAAAAACCTTGTGTACTATCTGAAACAGCCTTGCGCTGCTGCCCTGCGCCATTCTTGCTGGGCACGTAACTATCTTGCGCAGGGTATGGATGACTGAGTGCTCTTTCAGAATGCTAAGTGTTGTAATTGGAGCTTCATATTGTCCAGATCTCGCGCCGGTTAAAATAGAATGTGTTGTGGCCCGCGCGAGGTTGCCAATAAGACATTTGTTGAAATAAGGAGTATGGTCCCGCGCGCGACCTTAACGGAGGTTTGCGCGGCTTTTTTGGGACCATACCCCTTCAGGTCCCCCCAGTCCAGTGCTGCACCATGCGCGTGGCAAGTGGTTGGAGCTCTTGACTTAGAAAAATAAAGTTGTAGAAAATGCTTCCTTGACTTGGGTAGACGGCGCGCGTGTAAGCTCTTGTTGGTTACTACGGCGCGGCTACCAGGTTTGGCTCCAGGCGGTTCACTGCCTTTGGGTGTAGGCGCGCAGGGTTATTGAGTCATTGTTAATACTGTGCGACCCTAGTAGCTTCTACATGAAGTTTGTAGTAACTTTGGGCGGGAAAACCCTCGAAATTTGAATTCTGACAAGTTGGTGAGAAACGTCGTTGATGGTGACGTTTGAGTTGACCACTTACACAGCTGTCATCAAGTTGTCTCTGACGGTTGGTCATTTCGTCAGGAGAGTGAGCTCCACGCGCGCGTGGTAACCGTCACTCCGGGATTCTCGCCTTACGTGTCGTCTTCTGATTGGTCACGTGCGCGACGATTTCGGCACGTTTACCCATCGCATTAAATGCGATGGGTATATATATATTCGATGAGGGATGAGAGCAAATCACTTTTCAACTTCTGTTGTCTTCTTTCCTATTTGCTCTCGAATTCACTTTGAATCTTCCAACCTTTGAAGAACATAGTAGCAGATCTTCAAGTTTCTTGAGAAAGTATTCAAACTCTCTGCTTTATCATCAATGGCTGAAGAACATCAAGAGGAGAATCCCGGTGAGGAAGGTCCAATTCCCGTCCTTAGGTGGGACTTGGGGCTGTTCGAGCAAATCACGAGGAGTTTCCGGTTTCCACCGGAATGGGATGCCAAGTACCCCGGTCAGAATCAGACGGTTGCCGACGCACCACCGGAGTACATCACGTTGTTTGAAGATTTCTTTCATCAGGGCAACTTCCGGTTGCCGGCGACGAATTTCATGGCCCATATTTTGCAGTTCTATGGGTTTCATATTTCACAAATGAGTCCCCCTGGGATGGTTAGGGTTCGACACTTCGAATTTCTTTGTCGATCTCATGACATAGAGCCGACAGTGGAAAGATTCAGAGCCTTTTACCAGTTGATCTGAAACATGGGATTCTACTCGTTTGCCAGTCGAGGGGCAGCGAAGAAGATACTCCTTAATCCTCCCAAGAGTTTCCACGACTGGAAACCGAAGTTCTTTTATATTCGCGAGGAGGTGATCCCGATCGCCATGACTTTCCGCGCTTGGTCTGAGCCGATTGTGAAGGAAGATCTGGCGATTCCCAAGAATGAAGCTTGGTATCAGAAGCTTACTGCACTCCCTAACCGTGTGTTTGGAGAGAACGTCTACGTAGCGGCGCGGATGAGTGACCAATGGCCGGCAGATAGCAAGGACGTTCCAATTTTGATGTTCAACAATAGAGGTTAGTACTTTTCTTAGTTTCTTTGATTTTTTGCTTCGTAACTTGTTTATTTATGTAATTTGACGTGTAGAGGTGCATCTGTATGAAGCTGCGTTCCCTACTTTTGGCGGATCTATGGGTGTGCGCCCATTGAAGGCTGGAGAAGAGTACTGGTATGACCAGATTAAGGGTCATTTTATGTACCCGGTTGTCGATGCTTTCGCCGATCCACCTACTGCAACCGAAGGTACGCATATACCTAACCCTTGTCCCTTGCGCGTAGGTGACTAGCAAGAAGGTCGGGAGTAGCCGCGCAGCAGCTGGTGCTGGTGAGAAAGGTATTCTTCGCCTTCGTCAGAGTAACTTGGAAGATTATGTTGTAATCATTGACTCACTTGAAGGTTTGTCGCGTATAGGCGAGAAGAAGTCTGGAGGAGCTGGTTCGAAGGGCTCAGGGAGCGCGGGTTCTCACAACCCAAATGCTGGTGCGACTCCTTCCTCTGTTGCGCATGATGAAGAGGAGGAGGAAGAAGCCGAAGAGGAGGAGGAGGCTGCTGCAAAGTTAATCAGCAGAAAAAGAAGTAGAAGTGAGACCACTGCTTGTGTTTCTACTGCGCCGAAGGCAGGTGCGGTTCCCTTGATTGGGAAACAGAGCAACTTGCGCTCTCTTTACAAGTTTTCTCCTGGTTAGTTTTACGCTTCCTTATTTTTGTGGCTTCCTTATTTCTTGTTGCCTTCTTTTTTAACGCTTAGCTTCTCAGAGCCCAAGAAGAAGACCCCTGAGAAGGGTGTCGTGTTTACGGATCCCTCAGAGCCGGCGCAGAAAAGGCTCAAGGTTACTATCAAACCTCTCAGGACTGCTGAAATAGAGTCTGAGAAGGATAAACAGGTTGCTGAGGGGGAGAAAGCGAAGGCGGCTGAGGAAGCGAAGAAGAAGAAGGCTGGGGATGAGAAGAAAAAAGTTGAGGATGAGAAAAGGAAGAGAGTTGTTGAAAGAGAGAAGGAGAGGGAGAAAAATAAGGAGGAGAAGGAAAAAATGGCTGCCGACAAGGCTGTTGAAATAACTTCTACTGCTGAGGGGTCAGGCTCTGGTGCTCATTGAGACAAAGCCGCTGGTGCAGGAGGCGCGAGTGCTGGTTTTGCAGCTGGGCAGGCTGGTGTGGGAAAACACGGCGCGCCGCCGCGCTCTCCAATAGGCCCCCGGGATACTTTGGGGGATATTTATTATAAGTCTTATACGGAAGAGAGCCGTAGTGATGCTCCGCACCAACCGCCATGGGGTTTAAAGCAAAAAGATACTTTTCTCGAGTTCGCGCCTTGCCGCGACTGGTTTCTGAATTCCATTCCTCCTGGTGAGGTTGACCGTCAAAGGGCGTGAACCTACAATGGGTTGTATCACGCCTATGTTGTTGGTGAGGCCAACACCCGTGCTGCTAACCATCAAATTGTTCGCGTGTGGCGAACCATGGTTAGGGAGAGGGAGGATTGGGAGAAATACCGCGAGCGGATATTAAGGCGTGTTAACGACTTCGAAAGATCGAAAGCTGCCTTTGATGAAGAGAAGGCAAAATTCGAAGCTGACAGGAAATCGGAGGAGTGGGGCCGTGAAGGCCTTAAGGGCAAACTTCGCAGCCCTCTTAGCAAAGGAGAAAGCTGAGTTTAAGAGGTTATGCAAGAAGGATAACCAACACGCGTTCGCAGCCGGCAATAAGATTATAGAGCTTGAAGGCAAGGTTGCTGAGCTGACAGCTAAGGTTGAGGATGCGCAAGCTGAGCAAGCTGCTAAAGAGCAGGCTGAGGTTCGAGAAACTTCTCTTTCATTTTATGCCTTTGTTGGCAGAATTAACTGATCCCTTTATCCCTTGTAGGTTAAGCTGGCCGAGGTGAAGGCGCAACTGTCTGTTAAAGACAAGGATTTGAAGGCCAAGGACGTCGAGATTGCTGAGTTGAAGCGCCGCCTTCAAGAGTAGGTAGACAAAAGCGAGTCCTTGGAAATCGATCTTGAAGCGGAAAAGGTTAAGGCTGCTACTGCTGAGGAGGCCAAACAGAAAGCGGAGGTGGCGCGTGACATTAGCACATCTGCTCTTAATGTGGCGCAGAACAACTACTCCGATGCTCAAGGCATTACTGATACTTTGGTCTCCGAGGCTAAGTGGCTGCGCGACAGAGGATTAGTTCTGGTATGATATTTTTAACTTTGGCTTTATCCTTCAAAACCTGGTTACTTATGTGTTACGTTTGCTGTAGATGGCCAACTCCATCCTAAATGCTGGAGAACTGGATAAGGCTGTTGCGGCCGTTATAGATGCTTCCCGCGCGGTTGGTCATCGTGGAGGGTATCTTGAATGTGCGCAACATGCTACAGAGATGCTTGGACAGGAGTTCGACACTAGTCACTGCTCAGTGACTGATCAAGCTGAGGCTGAGCTAGCTCGCGCTGAACATGGTTATGATCATCTATCAATACCTGTGATGGATTTGGTTACTGCTGAAGCATGATGATTAGTGTCATCGGCTAAAGACTATCCTTGACCCACCGGAAACCGTTGAATTATCTGATGAAGAGGAAACTGCGGGTGATGATGGCAATGGTGACGGTGACAAGGACGACGATGATGACGCCGGTGATGGCTTTGAATAGATAGTGTAGAAGGCTTTGTGCCTTGTAATTTTGGTTTAGTTGTTGAATATAGCATGTCGCGTGGTCGCGCTTGTTTTAGGTCAAATGAATGATAGGATTTATGTAACCGTTGCGCGTTTGCGCTTATTTAAATATGATGTTTATGTTTATTTTGTCTTGTTACAATTATTGCACTGTTGTTAGAAACTTTGGTTAAGTTAGCGCGAATAAATGCAAGTGTGGCTCTTGAGCGAGTATAGCTGCTCGGTCTCGCGCTACGTTCGCGGAGGACCTTGGAGGCATAATCAAGAGCTCATAATTCACTGAAGTGTTTTCGTGCTAATCAAAAGTTTAACATGCATTTGTAACTCAAGAAGCATTATGATAAAAGAAAACATGTTGTATGCTTTCATTAATTGGGAAACAGGCGCTTAGGCCAATCGTACATTGTAGATAGGTAACATAAAGGGCGTTTAGCCAACATAGAAAGTTAAGAAGGCGCATGGCCAACATGAGAGAAATGGCGCATGGCCTAGAGTAGTTACATATAGCACTTGCGTAATTGTTGCGCATTCCATGTGCGCGGGATGATGTGTCCATCCAGTGTGCGCAATTTGTATGCCCCCTTTCCTAGCACTTCGTGAACCAAGTATGGGCCTTCCCATTTGGGTGCTAGTTTTCCCGGGCGTTCAGCGTTTGAAGCTTCGTTGTCTCAGAAAATGTATTCTCCTGGAGTGAAGGTACAAATGCGGACTCTCGCATTGTAATACCTTTCCAGTTGTGTCTTGTATTTCACTTCTTTAATATGCGCAATCTCGCGTCTTTCTTCCAGTAGATCCAAGTCGAGACGGTGCTCTGCTTCTGTTAGTGCAGTATGTCTATCGCCTCCGTCATCTCAAGTCGTAGCTGAAACTAAAGCAAACTAGCCTTACATTGTAATATTAGATAGAAAAAGGCAAGGTGGCATTATTGTAAATAAGGGGAAATCCCTTATAATCCTTTGCCTATAAATAGAGGAGTTAGGGCTTAGTTTAGGGACTTTTGCCACTTTGCTCATTTGAAGACTTTGGAGAAGATAGGAGCTAGAGAGAGAAACTAGAGAGAGAAAGTGGCAACGTGATTCAGGTTCTTGTACGATTTCAGATCTGATTAATAGAATCACGTTTATATTACTGTTCGTGTGTTTCGGTCTCACTCGTACGCGGATTCCGCACGTCGTACGAGTCACTTCGCAATCGTTCGGAGTCAAACCGGTCCTAACAAGTGGTATCAGAGCAGGAGATCGATTGCTCAGATCAATCACACGATTTCGCACAGGATTTCATCAATTTCAGATCCAAAATCGCATCAGAATTGAGCAATTTCTTCATCTTTTCATATTTTCACGCTTCTAACTGAAAAACGCAAAATGAAACAAGATTTTACGGTTAAAATCGGCTAAAATTTGGATATGTTGTGCGATATGCATGATCTAAAAGCCTACAAATTTTCAAATCTTAATTCCTAGCCATTTGTGAGAAATTTGAATTTTTGTGGTTCGAAAAAGTTGAAATATGTTGAATGTTGCTGTTAATGGTTACTCGCACGGATGGCAATCCGTGCGGATAACATATCCGGGTTGACTATTATTGACTGATAACTCGCACGGATAACGTTTCATCCGGATAAGTCGCCCGCACGGATAAAGTATCCGGGTTGACCATTGTTTGACTATCCGGACGGACAACTTGTCCGGACGGTTAAGTAATCCGCATCAAAGCTATACGTGTCACCACATCTCACCCGAGCTAGTTCTTTAGTCAACATTTTCAGGTCTTGTCTGTCAACATTATCAACAATACATGTGAGTCATAAATGCAATCGGTGTGCATGTGATTGTTTCATAGATTTAAAAATTGTTGTTGGTTGCATGTGATTTTGCCTTGAAGTCAAAGAATCAACTGTCACTCGCTCAGACAAAAGTTTTGTCGTCTAGTAGAGAGAAGCGGATCATTCACTCGCACGGATAACAAATCCGTGTTGACCTTAGTTGACTGGTTACTCACACGAATAACATCCTCGTGCGGATAGTTTATCCGGGTTGACTTAAGTTGACCTATCGGAGCAAATTTTCACTCGCACGGACAACTTGTCCGCGCGGATAACATCATTCCCACCCGTGCGGATAACACACATCATCCGGATAATTCACTCGGGCGGACAACTCACTCGGGCGAATTCCCCACTCGCACGGATAAGACACTCGTCCGGATCCCCACCCGTACGAATCACCATCCGGATCCCCATCCGGACGAATCATCATCCGGATCTCCATCCGTTTCGAAGACAACCATCCGAGTGGGCTGATCTCATCCGATTGGGCCAACATCATCCGATTGACTATTAATCCATCCGAACGGACCAAATTCGTTTACGATTCATTTGTTTGATAGTGTTTAAATTCATTGTGTTTGTTTGTTCGTGATTCAGGTGATTAAAAGGTGCTGTTAATCGAGAAGATCACATCATGGCTGAAGAATTTATCAATACTTTCTACAATGCGTTTACCTCGGATACAGTGGAAGGTTCAAACGATACACCCAAAGCGATAACGAAAACCATCAAAGACAACATTAACAATGACAACTTTTATGGAACATATTCAAAACCTCCGAAGCTGAATAACATTGAGGATTATGTTTGGTGGAAGGAGAGGTTTGTCAATTGGACGAAGGCATACGCACATGAGAGTTGGTTTTGTTTAAAGTTTGGATATGAGAACCCAACAAATGACAAAGGAAAAGAAATTCTGATCAAAGATTATTCAGAGGATGATCGAAAGAAATTTTCTTATGAACAGAAGATGATTGCTTTGATTCAGCAATTAGTTCGTGATGACATCTTTTCATTATTAGTTCATAATGGGTCATCTAAATCTGTATGGAAAGCTTTAAAGGTTAAAGCTAAGGGGGGTAAACAAATCCAGAAAAACAAAATAGCTTTATTGAAAAAAGAATTTGATTTGTTTGACAGTTTAAAGGGAGAGACTGTGAGGCAAATGATTGAGAGGTTTTGCCATTTAAAGATTGAACTTGAAAGGTTTAAAATTGTGAAAACTAGAGAAGAAATTGTTGATAAAGTAATCGAAGCGTTACCACGAGCTGATCAGTGGCAAACGTTTGTTTTTATCTTGAAAAATGATGAAAAATTTGATACAATTTCTCTTGATGCATTGTTAGAAAAGATTGAGAGTCATGATCTGGAGCTACAAAAACAAAACAAGATGAGTGGTTCATCTCATCATCAGAATGTTGGTCTATACTACAAAGGCAATGTACCTTCGGAGAAAGTTGGCAGTTCACCAAAGACAGCATTCAGTGGTGAGAAGATGAAAGAACCACAAACAACTTCATCAAGTTATCATTCTGGATATCATTCATCTTCAAAATCAAGTTCTGATGAAACTGAGGAGATTTTGTGCAACATTGCTCTTAAATTGAAGAATTCTCCTGCAATGAGCATCAATGCAGCTAAACAACAAATGAGCTTCCTTGCATCTGTTCTGGAATCGTATGAAGGTCTAGTTGCAGGCAAGATTGGTAACTCTGAGTTAACCAAAGAAGACTACGACCAGATTGATCCGGAAGAGATGGAACTCATTGACATCCGTTGGTGTTTGGCAAGCTGCATCCGCAGAGCTCAAAGATATATGGAAATTACTGGGAAGCAATCTCTCGGTGGTGCATCTACAAAACTTGGATTTGATAAGTCCAAAGTGACCTGCTTCAAATGTAAGCAAAAAGGTCATTTCAAAAGAGAGTGCAACAATTCTGCAGTTGGTGGAAATGAACATCCATTCAATGATAATTACTACAGAAAGGCAATTTACCACCGTAGCAGAGAAGAGCCAAAGATGATCGAATATAAACCCAGAGAGAAGTCCAGAGCTTATGCTGTAATCCACGATGATGAAGGATATGATTGGAGTCAGATTCTACCAGATGAAGATCGTCCTGTAACAGCTCATGGAAGAAAAACATCAAAGGCCCAGCATCATGTTCTTGTTGCTGAAATTCATGAAGAAAACAAAGAAGAAAATGTTGCTGCTGAGGTCAAAGAGAAAACTCGAGAAGAGATTTTGAAAGAAAAAACTCCAAGAGAAAGATTTATTGTAGGTTGCAGAATGGAGAAAATGCAGGAAGAATATGACAATGCTGTTGCAAACAAACGATGGGATAAAAAGCAAGAATGTTATGTCAACAAACAAGGTGAACTGGTTGTTCCCAGAAGTGACATAGTTCACGATGATGTTCTTCTTGTTATTCCTCAATCCGGCGAATATTACTCAAATGTTGCAAAAGACAAAACATATGTGAAAAGGCTGGATAAAATCATCAGGGATGATATGACAATAAAACTGAGGAAGAGGAATGAAGAAAGAATGAAGAAGAATGTTGAAGAGATGGTAAACAATCTGAAGAAAGCTGCTGAAGAGGTTAAAGCAGAAGCAGTTAAAGAAGAAGATGTGAAGATTGTTGAAGAAGTGAAAGAAGAAGTGGTGGTGAATGTGAAATTTGTGAAAGAAGCTGTTACTGAAGAACAGCAGGGTAGAGAAGATGTGAAGAAAGCAGAAGAAGAAGTGAAGGTTGAAAGTTCAACAGATGTTGGTTCTGTTGATGAGAAGCAGAAGAAAGAAGCTGATCAGAAAGAAACTGAAGCAAACACCGAAGTGTCAATCACTGAGGTAAATTCTGATTCTGAAACTCAAATTAAAATCGATGAACAGTGCAAGAAATGCATGGAACCATGCAGTGCTTGTACTGAAAAAGACGAAAGGTTCAGAACAAGAGATTTTGAGTTTACTAAAATCGAAGAAGTTTTTAAAGGTAAATACAAAGAAATGTTTGAAAATAAAAAGGTTTTAAAAGAAAATAATGAAACGCTTTCAGAAAAATGTAAAAAGTTAGAAAAAGAAAATGAAGTTTTGAAAGAAAATGTTTCGAAAAAGACAGGAGAATGTGATCAAAAAGAGAATGCTTTTCAGGAAATGAAAAAGGAATATGATTCGATAAAATTGGCTTATCACATTACAAAAGAATCATATGAAAAAGTAAAAAGTGAAATGAAACTTGTTCAATCAAGATTGAAATACTGTTCTGAAACAACTAATGAGTATAAACGAATGTATGAAATAAAGCAACAAGTTGTTAATTCTTACATTGAGGATGTTGCTAAACTAAAGCGTCAGATTGCTGATTTAGAACAGGATAATAACAAGTTAAAAAGTTATCACGCGTCGTCATATGTGCTTGAACGTATTTTCAACATAAAACCGGAGGATGGTGAGTCTGGGCAAAACAAGAAAGGCATTGGCTCAGAGTTTCATAAAGTTCCACCACCGGAAAAGTTTGTGTTTTATGATGATGAAAAGGTCGAAAAAGCTTTCAACATGGTAGATCAATTGCCAGATAACATTGACGTAACCTATTCCAAATCTGATGATTCTAGTGATTCAGAGGTGGTAGGTAAGGTCGTTGAAAGTGTATTGAAAGAAGAGTCAGTTGATACAGGTAAATCTGAATCACAGGATGAAAATGAAGGTAATTTTCATGATGGATATCTGAAAAACACAAAATCCAATAAAAATTTGAGTGATGATTCAAAAGGATTGGTTTATACCATGATTGGATCGGACAAATTATTCTTAGATATTGTATTCCCGATTCAGAATGTGATTTCAGAAAAGGTTGATAAAGTTTTCAAAATGGTTGAGATTGAGAAGTCTGAGATTTCTAAGTTTGCTGGTAAGAGTCATAGAGGTTCATATAACAAACCTGGTTATAAGAAGAAAAATATGAAGGCTGGGTTGGGTTATAAGAAGAAACAGAATCGAAACAAAAATGAAACGCCAAATTATCAGGCAAAAATGAGTTTTGTTCAAGGAAATAGTTTAGCAGAAGAAAAAGAACTCAAAATGAGACAGTCTAATGATGAGTTCTTTGCTAAAAAGCAAAATCAACAACCACAGGTCAAAGATGTGTCCATGAGAACATGTTTTAAATGTGATCAAAAAGGACATCTTGCACGCAAGTGTCCTAATCTAAAACCTGTGGATGTTGACAAAAAGAAGATTGATGCTGAGAAACAAAAATCCGAGAATGTGAGACAAAGGTCAACCAGATTTGACTCAAAACAAACTTGGATGTACAATACAAACAAGTTTGCTTCGACTCAAAATTGGAAGTCAAACCAGTATAGATTCGATTCTAGACAGACCTGGAATTCTCACAAACCCAGATTTAGAACAACACAAAGTTGGCAAAAATCAGTTGATATGACAAAACCCCAAGAGTTTTGGAAACCAAAAGTTGTCGTTCAAAATCAAAAAGTTCAAAACGAGTCACATTTTTACAAAAGAGGTACTCCGAAAGGGCAGACATGGAGTATTAAGAAACCGATGATTTTTGTAAAAGATGAAAAAGTTGAAGTCAAAGTTGATAAGGTCTTTGTGAAAGACGACAAAGACTTTCCGGCATTGAATGAAGTTTATTGTGTTGAAATGCCTAAGGTCAAGCAGGCCTGGGCTAAATTGTTTAAGTGATTGAGTAAGTGTAAATGTGTAGGTGCTCAAGAAAACTGAAGACTGTGAGAATGGAAATCGGAGCAGCCTGGCACAAGAAGAAGAGGCTACTGAACCCTGTGTTGGTTGAAACAGGGAGTTTATTTGTTTTCTGTACATAAATAAACAATATTTCAAAAACCCTAAAAATTTGAAAAATTAAAAACCAAAAATATGTTTTTAGTTTGTTAAAAAATTGAAAAACCAAAAATATGCTTTCGTTTGTGTCAAATATTCAAAAATACAAAAATATGTGTTGATTGAATACGCCGAAACCCTCACGGCTGAACAAACATGATTACTTTCACAAGATTGAAAAACGGTTTTCAAACTGTCTAAAATCAATGGGTTGTAAATCATGGGGGTACGTTATATTTTCTGCAAATCAGAGCATGAAAAGCAGAAAATGGATGGCGAGACAAAGCTATATACATCGGGTTGTCAAATTTTCTTTAAATGGTTTTAAATTTTAGGGGGAGTAAGAAATTGTCAGAAAATCCAAAAACATTAGAAAATTTGAAAAAGCCAAAAACATGATAAAATTCAAAATTGAGTTTTTGCGTAAAAAGAGGAAATGATAGTACATCAGTAGACAGTTACAGTATGCTAAAGAAATGTAATGTTTAATTAGCGTTAAACAGTCTCACTGATGATATGCCGATAGGTTTTTATACATTTAGTAAACTTTTTCGGGATATAAACCTAAATTCAAATACTTGCTTATTTCGTGGGGAACACTACTTGGATATATAGGTAACCCCTGAAATCTCGTTTGAAAGGTTCCTTTTTCTGATATACTAGGTCTTTATACTCAGTGATATCTGGGGTATTATTCCGGGACTTCTACTGAACGGTAGTTCTGACCTAGTCCTCGAATAATACTTTCCGCAAATGCTTGAAACATAGCATCACCCTCAGCATATATGATAAGACAATAAAATTGCTTAGCAATGCTGTTGTAAAAAAGATCCTCTAAAGGGGACACACCCAAAAGTTGAGTCATGATCTCTCTGCTGAACGGTAGTTCTGACCTGAGCTCTCATGATTCTTCATAATTTATTAACCACTTACAGATATCATTTGTGTTATACTTACCTGTAAGACTGAATATTGGGATCTGGATACGGGAGTATATTCAAGAGGTGGGACACATGAATGGGTTTAAGTTCTTAAAATACCTAATTCGTATCCTGAATCAGTTGAAATTTGTATGAAAATTTAAAGTGGATAAGTATATCGACAATCTAAGTGAATTGTTTAATTCTTAATGTGTAACTAAGCTCAACGGTACTTGTGACTTGTCAAAAACTGATATGATCCTCTGATGCAAACTCAAACAAAAATATTGTCTGTAAATATGTTTGTACATATTACTTTACTGCTTTATATTTTCAGAAAAATACAAAAGGATTTTGATTTCTGCTTTATTTTCGACAACCGATGTCTGAGTGCTAAGTTTTAAAATCTAAGTATGCTGATTGTGTTTCTGAAAATAAAAACAAGTTCATTAATTTGAAACTTGAAGTTTTTAAAATCAAAAATCAAAAACAGTTTGTGATATCTCCAAGGTCATTAAGTTGGACTTGGATGATTAACTGTGAGGGAGTTGGATGCTTAGATTGTTAAAATCTGTTGTAATAGAGTCAGTTTCCGATCATATTCGCTGAAACTGCCAAATCTTTGAAGATTGTTGATAGGGGGAGAGTATCAAGCATTCCTGGATATATTTCATATTATTATATCTTAGTCCCAGGATCTTGATTTAGAAAGTTTAATAGAGCCAGGTTACGATACCTGGACAACTGAAAACATTGTTACTTATAAACGTTTGAGAATTGCAGATGTTGTACCAGACTACGATCCCAACAGCCGAGTCTAAGGGGGAGTCTGAAGACGAGCTCAACGCAAGGGGAAGCGTGCATAGGAGCCAGGATACGTTCCCGAAAGAGCTTGTAACCGGAAATCCAGGTGTCGATCCCAAAGCACGGAAGCTTGACCAAAGGGGGAGCCTGAAGAGTTTACCGAAAGGGGGAGCTGGAGCTGAAGACAGATCCACCGGGATTCTGTTCGAGCTAGAGAGAGAGAAAGAAAAAAAAAGCTACGAGTTTGACTCAATGATTGAGTTTGACTGCGGCAATATCCAAGGGGGAGTTTGTTAGTGCAGTATGTCTATCGCCTCCGTCATCTCAAGTCGTAGCTGAAACTAAAGCAAACTAGCCTTACATTGTAATATTAGATAGAAAAAGGCAAGGTGGCATTATTGTAAATAAGGGGAAATCCCTTATAATCCTTTGCCTATAAATAGAGGAGTTAGGGCTTAGTTTAGGGACTTTTGCCACTTTGCTCATTTGAAGACTTTGGAGAAGATAGGAGCTAGAGAGAGAAACTAGAGAGAGAAAGTGGCAACGTGATTCAGGTTCTTGTACGATTTCAAATCTGATTAATAGAATCACGTTTATATTACTGTTCGTGTGTTTCGGTCTCACTCTTACACGGATTCCGCACGTCGTACGAGTCGCTTCGCAATCGTTCGGAGTCAAACCGGTCCTAACAGCTTCATTATCAACCATGTTGACTGCTGTCAAGCGCGGTGAGGGGAGTCCAACTTCCGCCGGGATAACTGCCTCCGAGCCGTATACTAGGCTGAAAGGAGTTTCGCCGGTGCTTGTCTTCGGCATGGTTCGATGAGCCCACAGGATGCTTGGGAGCTCATCTACCCAGCCTCTTCTCTTTGTGCCTAGTCGGGCTTTTATCCCCTCGATGATACTTTTGTTGACGCTCTCCACTTGACCGTTGCCTTGAGGGTGCGCAACGGAGGAGAAGGTATGCTCGATCTTCATTTCCTTCATCCAATTTTGAAGATCCTCAGAAGCAAAATTGGTACCGTTGTCTGTGACGATTTTGAGTGGAAGGCCAAATCTGCAAATGATGTGTTCCCAAATAAACTTGCGCACCATCATTGCAGTGGTTGAGGCGAGAGCTTTGGCCTCCACCCACTTAGTAAAATAATCAACGACCACGATTATGAACTTCACGGCTCCCGGTGCATCGGGGAAAGGTCCCACCATATCAATTCCCCACTGCTGAAAAGGCCAAGCAGTGGATACAGGGATAAGATCGTTCTTTGGGCGCAGGGTCTTTGGAGAGTGTCGCTGACAGGAGTCGCATTTGCGCAGCTCCTTTAGGGCGTCGACATGCATCCCTGGCCAATAATATCCCGCGTTCATAATCTTTGCAACAACCATGCGTGGTCCTGCATGGATGCCACAGATCCCTTCGTGAATCTCCCTGATCAAGTAATTCGCATCTTGTGAGTCCACGCAGCGCAACAGTGGCCCCAAGAAGGACTTGCGGTATAAGATACCACCATTCATCTCATAATGCAGAGCTTTGTTTTGAATCTTTCTTGCCTCTGCCTTGCTCTCAGGGAGTATTCCTTCTTGCAAATACTGAATTATAGGGGTCATCCAAGATGGCTGCCCTATTTCGATCACATTTACCTGGCGCAGCAGGACTGATGGATTTTTGAGTACTTTAATCCTTACATCTTTTGCGAAATGTTGAAAGGAGGTTGAAGCAAGCTTGCTCAAAGCATCAGCTGGTTTGTTTTCGGAGTGATTGATGTGGACTACCTTGTAAGATTTGAACTGTTGAAGCAACTCTTTTGCTTGCTCTAAATACAGGGCCATAACTTCGCCCTTTGCATATATACCGTTAATTTGGTTGGCTATCAAGAGTGAATCAACATGTGCTTGTAGATTTTTAGCTCCCATTTTTATGGTGAGGCGTAAGCCTGCCAGAAACGCCTCGTACTCCGCCTCGTTGTTGGTATTCTTGAAATCCAACTTGATGGCGTAGGTCAATTCATGTTTTTCAGGGCTCACAAGGCGCAATCCGGCTCCTGCGCCGTCTTCGTTTGAGGCCCCGTCGGTGTACAGCAGCCACAACTCATTAGATGTATCTTTCACGGGAGTTTCAACAATCTCGCAATCCTTAATTTTTTCCATTGGGACTTCTGTAATAAAGTCTGCAAGGACTTGACCCTTGATGGCTGGACGCGGCCTGTACAAAATGTTGTGGCCCCCCAGCTCGATCGCCCACTTTGCTAATCGCCCAGATGTTTCTGGCTTTTGCAATATCGTCCCAATGTGGAAATTGGTAAGTACCATGATGACGTGGCCTGTGAAGTATCTACGCAGCCTTCTGGAGGCGTGTAGTAACGCCAGTACCAATTTTTCCATCGTTGAATATCTTGTTTCTGGATCTGTGAGCACTCTACTGACGTAGTAGATTGGAGTCTGAACTCCGTTCCTCTCTACAAGCAATACCGACCCTACCGCCTTATCCGAAGAAGATAAGTACAGGATGAGTGGTTCCTTTTCCAGCGGCACGGTCAGGGTAGGAAGCTCAATTAAACACTCTTTCATTTGCTGAAAAGCGACTTCTGCTTCAGGTGTCCATTTGAATTCTTGCTTCTTCATGCAATTGCGTAGAGTGCTGATAAACGGATATGACTTCGCGGCATGATTTGACAAAAACGATTGAGCGCAGCTAGACGGACAGCCAATCGCTGCATCTCTTTGATTGTTCGAGGTGACGGCATCCGCTCTATGGCTTGAACTTTTTCTGGATTCACCTTAAAGCCACCGTTTGTGACTATGAAGCCCAAGAATTTCCCTTCTTCCATACCAAAAGAACATTTGGCTGGATTCAATTTCATATTCACGCTGCGCAACGAGTTGAATGTTTTTTCGATGTCTTTCAACATTTGGTCCTCTTCGGGACTTTTGATCACCAGATCGTCGATGTAAACCTCGATATGCTTCCCAATATCTCCAGCAAAGGTCTTATCCATCAGGCATTGATATGTCGCGCCAGCATTTTTGAGGCCGAAAGGCATCTTTGTGTAGCAGAAGATTCCTAGGTCGGTTCGAAAAGCTGTCTTGTCTTCGTTTTCAAGCTTCATTTGAACCTGATGGTACCCTTTGTAGCAATCTAAGAAGCATTTCCATCTGTATGGCGCGAGAGAGTCTATCTTTTTGTCAATTTCGGGCAAAGAGTAGCAATCTTTAGGGCATGCCTTGTTGAGATCTGTGTAATCAACGCACATTCTCCATCCCCCATTAGACTTCTCTACCATCACGGGGTTCGCAACCCAACTTTGATAACGCACCTCCCGCAAGATCCCTGCCTTTAGCAGCTCACATACCTGCTCATTCATCGCTTTAGTTTTATCCGCCCCTAAGCTGCGTCTTCTTTGCACTTTGGGCTCAACGGAGGGATAAGTATTTAGACAGTGCTCGGTAATGACGCGCGGGACACCGGTCATGTCAGCCGACGTCCAGGCGAAGATATCCATATTCCTGAATAGGAGTTGCTTGAGATGCGTTCTGATGTTTGGTGAGATCGCGTGGCCTATCGTCACCGTTTGCTCTGGGTACTTTCGGTTCAAAACCCACTTTTCTGGTTCGCTTGTTGAAACCTTCGCCGCTTTTGTTGGGCGCATCTCTTCTGCCGACATTACTTCTTTCTTGGCATAGATAATCGCCACCCCCGTCTTGGTTGGAAACCCTATCGCTAAGTGGGGCGTGGAAGTTACCATGTTCAGTTCGCCTTGGGTTTCTCTCCCAATCAACACATCATGCCTCGATTTGACAGGCATCACCATGAAGTTCACATTTGTTATTCTTGAATGCTTCCCGTCAGAGAGCGTGACGGGGAAGCTGATTTGGCCTAGCGGGAAGACCATTTCGTTGCAAAATCCAGACAGTGGATAATCAACTGGCTCAAGTCTCGCTTTATCATCCTCATCAAACTGATTAAAACATTGCTCATAGATGATATCAGCCGTACTCCCTGGGTCAATGAAGACATACTCCGTTTCATAATGGCCGATAATACCGGTAATGACGACGGGTCGTGTGGCGCGAGGACCGCCGCGCACTACCGGGAAAATGACCTGTTGCTCTTGCCATGAGGGTTCGTAAGGGCGCTTGCCTTTCTCCTTTGCGCTGTATCTTGGTCCATTGACCATATGGGTTTCTAGGCGTCGGACTTTCTTGTGATTCCCCTCATCATGGCGTTGGATCTGTCGAGTTTCTTTGCTCACGTTTTTCACCAGGTGGCTTAGCTTCCCGCTTTTTAGCGCTCTCTCAATCTCTTGACGTAAACTGATATAGTCATCCGTCAGGTACCCTGTATCTTTGTGGAAGTCGCAGTACAGGTTGGGGTCTTGCCCCCTCTTGTTTGTCATAGGCCTTGGAGCCTTGAAATCATGATTCTCCGTCATCAGCACCTCTTTTGGTGTTTTTATGAGCGGAGTCCAGTGCTTTTCTCGGTTATCATCCCTGAGTGCCTTTCGATAGCCGATTCTATCAATTGTGTCCCCTGCATCTTCTCTATAGCGCGGCCTTTCTTCATGGGCCCTTGATCTTCCGGATTTCCAATCGTTACTTTTGTACTTGTTGCGCTTGTTGTGATCGCGCGAGTTTCCCTTGGAAAATCGGTCTTTAGTATGATAATTTTTGTTTCCGGTGAGTGACTCTTCAGTTTGCGCGACTATTTTCGCGGCTTCCATGAGCTTATCCCATTCCTTGGGCATTCCATCTTTTCCAGTGATAGTTCTGATGAGACTATCACAGCGAATGGCTTTCTAGAAGTGGCAACGCATGAGTTGTTCACTTACGCCACCGATTTCCAAGCACTCTTTGTTGAAGCAAGTGATGAAATCTTCCAGACCCTCATTATCTCTGCGCCAGATGTCCTCTACCTCGGCTGTGTCGCGCTGGTAACGTCTCTGTTGACTGAAGTGATTCAAAAATTGTGTCCTGAAATCCACCCATGACTTGATCTTTCCCGGAGGAAGGCTGTCGAACCAGGCACGAGCAGCACAACGTTTGAATAAACAGATGGCACCACATGGGCATATTCCATCCTCCCATGCAACCAACGCTTGTGAAAACTCTGACGTGATCATCGAGATTAGTCAATCCGTTGAACTTTCCAACTGTCGGAGGTAACTTCTCTCTTTTAAGCGGGGCCGGCGTGATCTTTGGAATGAACTTTGAATGTTCTACAGCTTCAGCTGGTCGATAGGCGAGGCGAAAGTCTCGCTCTGCCTCTTCGGTGTACCCCACGTGTTGTCTTGGTTTGTAGTATTCATGGTTCCTCTGCAAGCGATTGAAGACTGATGAACCCTCATCATCTTGCCAAGTTGGATCATTCGGGTCAGTATCCTCCCATTCATTGTTCATGTTACACGGCGTGAGCCGGCTATGAACTGGGCCTCTTTGGACGTGTGACGGATAGTCATAATAGCTTTCTGTTTCTCCCCGTGTATCGCGCGTGTCCTGCACGCTTAGTCTTCTAGTAAGGGGAGGTCTATTAGCTCTGCCTTGGATGTTTTGCTGTGGGGGTATCTGGTGCGCCCCCTGACTCTGTCCCTGGGGAGTAACCAAGGATGGTTCTGCCGTTAAGACTGCTTGTTGTGCGATCAGAGATTGATACGCCGCGTTAATGGTGGCAATATTTTTGGCGTACCACGAGGCTGGAGTTTCGCCCTCTGGTAGCCCTAATAGCGCCGAAACGTTCTGAGGTGGAGCTGGGTTTGAAGGTCCAGCGCCATTGTTTCCTGGGGTTACCGTCTGAGTGATGCGGGTGATGCTCCCGCGCGGTCCCCCAGTGTTGGTTACTTCGATTTCGCCAATTTCTTCAATGTTTTGGGGCTGGACGTTTTGATTGTCCTCCCCCAACGCTGTATTAGAGTTTGCTCCGAAACCAACAAACTCAGGAATGATTCCTTGACCAGCCATGATCGAAGGAAAAAACAACAAAAGCTGAAAAAAGAAGATGAAAGTGATATGTAGAAAACCGGTGGGCGCTAATGAAGAAACACAGAACTAATTCCGGGGTTAATCAGTTTGGTTTATGTTCCTACCATAGTGGTTAATCTTCTAATGGCTTTCTGAGCTTCGTAATGATCGTCTAATCTTGCAAAACAGAACACCGTTACTCGTTAAGAGGGGAATGTGGGGGTTTCCCTCTTAACGGGGCTTCGGCGTGAGAATAAGCGACTGCTTTGAGGGGATAATTAAGTTTTAAAAGTTAGAGTAGAGGGAATTGAATGTTTAACCTGTGAAGTGAGGTCTCTATTTATAGCCGGAGAGGTGTAAGAGGATATGGGCTGATGGGCCTTGGGCCTGAAGGCGACAACATAGAGGATATGCTCCTTGTCTTACTGGTGTCGACCGTTAGTGGCTTCTAGGAGCATTCTGGAGTTGGCGCAATGTGATTGGAGCCACGTGTCACTGTTGTCGGCCTGGCCGCCCCTCTGCCATCAGCAGGTAAGTGGAGATCGTAGGGCAGTTGTCTCTGCCCTGTGATTGGTGCCATGTAGGCGTCCTTAAGTACTTTTTGTCTCCTGCATGTCAGACGATCGTGGAGCACGATTGAGCAGGGCCAGAAGGACGCGGATTGGCTCTTTTCTTCTGCAACTTGTACCTTGTGTACTATCTGAAACAGCCTTGCGCTGCTGGCCTGCGCGATTCTTGTTGGGCACGTAACTATCTCGAGCAGGGTATGGATGACTGAGTGCTCTTTCAGAATGCTAAGTGTTGTAATTGGAGCTTCCTATTGTCCAGACCTCGCGCCGGTTAAAATAGAATGTGCTGTGGCCCGCGCGAGGTTGCCAATAAGACATTTGTTGAAATAAGGAGTATGGTCCCGCGCGCGACCTTGACGGAGGTTTGCGCGGCTTTTTTGGGACCATACCCCTTCAACTAGTGAGAGCTAATGTGACGTCTCACTCTTTCAAAACTTGAATCAAACTATTGTTACTTGATTATGACATACCTATAATTAGGAATATACACGAATCAAGTTGAGTTCAACTCGTTTTGAGTTCTATATCTAGAACTCAATCTCGACTCGTAAGAAATTTTTCAAGGTCGAGTTAAGCTAGTTTTCCATATTAGTTGTTTTATTATTTACTAGTTTTTTAGTTTATAAGTTTTTTTGTGTGCATATGTATGTAGGATTCCTATGTATGTATATATAATTGTAATTATATGTGTCTAGCATCATATATGCTATTTAGTTATTTTTATCATAATTATTTAGATAATAATATTAGTTAAGCAAAATATAATTATCATATTAAAAC
>JARYGA010026155.1:0-40659 GCA_030545235.1 Helianthus tuberosus
ACGAATCTGATTTCAGTCCGGTAAATGAATTTCTATAAAATATTGGTAATGAACTGGACCCCGATATTTTTACACAATAAAATTTGGATGGTATATGACATTCTGTAAAAAATTGAGAATTTTTGGAGAAAGTTAACTATTTTATTAAAATGCTCGAAAACAGTCCAGTTTCATGTATATTAAAACAGAAATGACATAAGTAGTATTTTGCATGTCAAGGTGTGGGTTTGTGATTATTAAAAATCATTCTTATTTAATTTAGGGCGGATAAACAATTTGAGGGATTGTGTTAACATTTAAAAACGCACCCGAATGTGAGTACATAGATCCCCTCTTTTTACTGTTTTCGATTGTTTTGGGGTGATTCATATGTATCAAAACGATTTCGATATTCTAACAATGGTTTCAAAACGATTGAGATGGTTTATACTAAACTAATAACGATTTCGATAATGTGAACGAGCTTGTTGGCTATAATTACATAACGAATGACATTCATTAATTTCGGCCAAACCGACCAGTATTAGGTTATGGTACCATAGGATCCGATAAATCCCGTTATCAGACCGGACCCATGGTTATGTGTGGGTTAGGTGGGTAACGACTGAATCTGATGATTGTTAACTTACCCTTTGGAGGTTTGTTAATACGAGTTGAACGATGAACGAGTCACGAAGGTTTGAATGTTATTAGCAAGACGACCAAAAGTAGTTTTCACAATTAAAACGAGAACGATTTAAACGAGTGAATGAATTGAACGATTTGGAAAGATTTAAACGAATGAACAATGTTCTATAACGAGAACGAGTTAAACAATATTACACAACGATGTTTACGAAACTATATAAACCATACGAGTTTTATTATAAGAACGATTTATGATTTGGTTTACATAAACAAATGTTTTGGGTTAAGATTCATGGCTAGGGTTATAAATTATGACCAATCTATTTTGACTTGGTTATTCATTTACAATTCAAACATTTTACAAAACAAGGTTTTCTAATATCAATTAATGAACTTATACAAGTTGTTTCAACATACAAACGAGCCATGAATCTGATACTCACACAAAAACTATGTACTCGCCAGCATTTCTTTGCTGACTTTGTTTTTACATATGTTTCAGGTGATGTTGCTTAATGTTGATTGCGAATAGGATGCATGCTCACTTAGGACCGGAGGAGGCCTTAGTGATTTAATAACGATGATAAACTATGTTTGAATTGCTTGTTTAACTTTAAGACAATGTTTAATATTCAATAAAACGAAACTCTTGTATCCATGGTTTGAAACAATAATTCTGTTACAACACTCCCCGACGTTTCCACCACGATTTGTTGTTTTACGTGGTCGGGGTATGACAGAAAAGTTGGTATCAGAGCCAATGGTTATAGAGAATTAGGTTATTAGTAAAACTTTGACCTAGACTATAACTTTCTAGGACCCCAACACGAGTTGATTTGCGTTTAGATTTTTTTTTTAAAACAAAAATCCGAATCTGCTTCGAAAATTAATCATCCGTTCTAGGATGATTGATTACTAGGTTTTGAACCCTCTGTTATATGATTTTGAACCCTTCTAGTTTGACTCATTTTTTTGCTTAGTGCCTTTTGAGTTTTCAAAATCTCATTATAGTTTGGGTCTAAATAATGTGAACACGTGCAAACTGGAAGAGTGAATGCCTGTACCCTGAGTTTTCTGTCTAAGGCTAGAGTGTTCGTACAAATCCACATAATCGGACCCGTCACTCTTACCTGGGAACTCTTGGGGTGAGTGTTCACTTATAGGCGAGCATGTCTTCGCGATACATTATTTTGATTCATTACTTTGATTAGTCACTGCGTGTCGTTTGTTTGTTCGAGGTAACAAACAAATGATCGCCTTCCTTGTGTTTTGTCGATACCTCTTTTGTTTTTCCTAATTTTCAACCTCACTCGATTCTCTTGTTTCCTTGTTAGACAATGCCTCCTCGACGTGAAGCACAATCTTTTACTATTGAAGAAATCGCAGCCCTGGTCACTCAGCAAGTGGCTGCTGTGCTTCCTAGTGTTGTGACCCAAGTCCACGAGATATACAACAACAACAATAATAACAACAACAACAATAATAACAACAACAATAATGCACCGTGTAATTTCAAGAATTTCAATTCTGCTAAACCGCTAAAGTTTTCTGGGTCGCAAGGAGCAACTGCGCTCCTGCAGTGGTTTGAGAGTATCGAGAACACATTCAGACATGTGTAGTGTCCGAATGCGCGTAAGGTTGAATTTGCTTCGAGTGTGTTTGAGAAGCGTGCTCTTACGTGGTGGAACGGATTGATGCGCGACAGGGGTGCCGAAGTGGCATTGGCACAAACATGGGAAGAACTTTGAGCTCTCATGATGAGAGAGTTCTGTCCCCGTCATGAAATTCGAGCTTTGGAACGAGAGTTTGACGATCTGAAACAAGACAGGGGAGAACACCGTGCGTATACGGATCGATTTGAGGAGCTCAGTCTTTTGTGATGGTTACCCCGTTGGAAAAAGCGATAGTGAGGTATATCGATGGTCTACCCGATTCTATTCTGGATATAGTGACCGGTATTAATCCTACCACCCTTCGCCAAGCAATCGAATTGTCTGCTACCCTGACTGAGTCTCAAGTCAGGAAGGGTAAACTCACCCGCAATGGTGATAAAAAAAGGCGACTGATTCTGGGAAGGAGAAGAATAAGGGTAAGGGTAAAGAAGGTGAGTCATCGAAGAAGTCGAGGAAGCGAAAGGGTTCCCAGAATTTTGCAGTAATTGCATAAACTGCTCAGAACCCTCAGAACCCGCCAGCTCAACCTCCTGCGAAGAAAGCGTATGCTGGTACCGCACCTCATTGTGCTCGCTGCAATGGTCATCATGTTGCACAACAAGCTTGTAGGCAATGCAAAACGTGTGGTAAGCTTGGGCATCTGGCCAACGTCTGTCGTTCGGGTTAGAATCAGATTGTTCGGATTCAAGCTCCAGTTCAGGGGAATGCTGCTAGATTCCCACCGGGTACATGTTTCAATTGTGGAGAGCTTGGTCACTACCGCAACAACTGTCCGAGGTTGGCAAATGCAAATGTAAATCCAAACGTGAATGTCAATGTCAATGCAAATGCGAATCCCGCTCGTGGGCGAGCGTACAATCTGAATGCTAATGAAGCAAGGGCTGACAACGAGGTGGTTAATGGTACGTTTCTTGTTAACAATCGACCTGCATATATTCTTTTTGATTCTGGCGCCGATAGAAGTTTTGTTTCATTGTCTTTTGAACCTTTGCTTGCGATACCTAGAACTAAACTGAGGAAACCCTTATCTGTCGAAGTTGCTACTGGTAAACCTCTTGTTCTCGATTCTGTTATTCGTGATTGTCAGTTAAACCTTGATAACCATCTTTTTCTCATTGACCTAACACCGATGCAACTTGGGAGTTTCGATATTATCGTGGGGATGGATTGGTTAACCAAACATCATGCTGAGGTGGTTTGTTTTGATAAGATTGTTCGTATTCCTCTTCCGTCTGGCGATGTTCTGGAAGTTCGTGGCGAAAAACCATCTGGTGGATTGAAGCTTATGTCGTGTACAAAGGCCCAAAGATATTTACGAAAAGGATATGTTGCTTTCCTGGCACATGTCACCGAGGAGAAAGGCAAGAGTAAGAGTATTCAGGATATTCCGATTGTTCGGGATTATCCAGAGGTGTTTCCTGATGAACTGCCTGGTTTGCCTCCAGTTCGTCAAGTCAAGTTTCATATTGACCTTGTACCAAATGCCAACCCGATTGCAAAAGCACCTTATAGTCTTGCACCGTCAGAGATGCAAGAGTTATCAAAACAGCTTCAAGAGTTGTCTGATAAAGGATTCATCCGTCCGAGCTATTCGCCTTGGGGAGCACCTGTCCTCTTTGTGAAAAAGAAAGATGGATCTTTTCGAATGTGTATCGATTATCGTGAGCTTAATAAGCTTACCATCAAGAATCGATATCCCCTACCTAGAATTGATGATCTCTTCGACCAGCTGCAAGGTGCTTCATGCTTTTCCAAGATCGATCTGCGATCTGGGTATCATCAACTTCGTGTTCTCGAGGAAGATATTCCCAAAACTGCTTTCCGTACAAGATATGGGCATTATGAGTTCACTGTCATGCCTTTTGGTATGACAAATGCCCCAGCTATCTTCATGGACTTAATGAATAGGGTTTGTAAACCTTATTTAGATAAGTTCATCATTGTGTTCATCGACGATATTCTCATTTATTCAAAGTCTCGAGCCGATCACGGGCAACACCTTCGTCTGACATTGGAACTCCTAAAGAAGGAACAACTTTTTGCTAAATTCTCCAAGTGTGAATTCTGGCTTAAAGAAGTTCAGTTCTTGGGTCATATTGTCAATGAGCAGGGTATTCACGTAGATCCATTCAAGATTGTTGCAATTAAGGATTGAAATACACCGACGACACTTACATAAGTTCGTTCTTTTCTTGGTCTTGGTGGTTATTATCGACGGTTTATTTCTAACTTTTCAAAGATCGCGGTTCCACTCACTGCTTTGACTCAGAAGAATAAGCCTTTTGAGTGGGGACCTAAGCAAGAAGAAGCGTTCCAAACGCTGAAACGGAAGCTCTGTGACGCTCCTGTTCTATCTCTACCTGAGGGAAACGATGATTTTGTTGTCTATTGTGACACTTCGAATCTAGGACCTGGTTGTGTTCTTATTGTTAGACCCAGTTCAGGCTCAAAACAACTTCTTTTCACGTAATATGGCAAGTGACTTCAGTAGATGTGAAAAAGATGTGCGGAAATGGAAATCAGACTTTCAAGAAACAAGACCTATAGAATTATCAAGTTTATATCACTTTGAAACAAAATGGTTTACAAGGTGATTGTAAGATTATTATCTAATACAAACGAATCTTGAATTCTGTGGGGGAGAGAGCAATGGAGTTTAGATGTATGTGTGAATGCTAAGCTTCAAACTCACTTTGCTTCTCCTGGTTTAGCCTTCTATTTATAGACGGCTTGGTGTATGAATAAACAATAGTTTATTCATACAATAATTCCTGCAAAAAGTAGCCAATTGACATATTCATTGATTCCAACGTTCAAGTTGCCTTTTTCATCATGATATCATTAAATGTCAACTTGCTTCGGTAAGTGTGGCAGGACAGAGCCAATTTCAGACAAGTGGGTTATTTCATCAGAAATTCTGATAAACCACTTCATCAGAAATTCTGATGAACAAATCATCAGAAAATCCTTGATGATCAGAATCGTCAGATACTGATGATATTTCATCAGAAATATCATCAGATCCATCAGAAATGACCTCTTCTGATAATCCAATTCAGCTCTTGATCAACTTGTGATTCTTTGAAGTAGATGCTATGTATTCCGGTTGTCCCATCTGATCTTCTTTTTCTAGTTCGTGATCTTCAGGACTGTGATCTCTTCATAGATCCAGTTGATTGTGTTTTTCTTCAATACTTACAAATAAAGTTTCCTAACAGTTTCCCCCTAAGTATTGTAAGAAAATGAACTACCTCTATATCAAACATAAACAACTTTCTTTGAAAGAGAAATTCAAAAACAACTAAGTTCAGAAACATTTGAACATAGTCAAACCAACTAAAAATCAGACACTGATAAAATATTGTTCATAAACAGGAAATTTAATCTTATTAAATCGTTAGTTGATCTTCACTCCACTTCTGTATTTGTCTCTAGGTTTTAGCCTTTTCTTGTAGTCAATTGCCTTTTGAGTTTCTTTGTACATTTCTTTATACCATCCTCTTGCTTCCATCCAATTTTCAATGCACTCTTCAATTGTTTTTCTCAGCTTTTCATTGTTCTTTCCCTTCTTTTTGAGCTGCTCTTGTTTTTCATTCATGCAGTTTTTTATATATTTCAGAGTTTGATTTGAATACCTGCATATATCACTGATTCTGAATAGAGCTTTCTCTTTATTAGCATCTTTGAAGACTACACTCATTTCTGGTTGATCAAAGATTGCTCCAGTTCTTAATAGTTTAGAAGCAATTTTAGCTGGAATTGAAGTGTTCGGAGGTGGTATTAGCACTTTGTTGCTGTACTCAAAATTGATACATAGATCAAAGTCTGCCAGTGCAGCCCTTTTGTATAACTTTGCTCCTGCACTTTTGAGACTTTCAAGGGCTCTTCTGATTATAACTGAATTACCTTTCATTTCATCAATGATATTCTTCATTTTGACTATTCCCAATGGGTGAATATCATCAGCCAGATTTGCATCAGTAACCTTTTGTTGACTGTTGTCTTTTCTGATCAAGGTATACTTGTTTTGCGCTTCATTGCCTAGGATGCCTCCTCCAGTGGTCATTGTATCAATTCTTTCAATTGATACTATTGGATTGGTTATGTGCTTGTGTAAAATTACCCAACCTCCATTGTTTCTGTTTTCAACAATACCTTTGCTCATTGGAGAGAGTGGTCTCTTTGGGTTGTCTTCTGGACCTTTCCAATAGTAATTCTTTAGATGTTCTTCAGGATACATAATAGTGTGTAAATCACCTTTTAGCACTTCCATTTCTCTGATGTTCCCTTCTGAATCTTCTATCATTTCTTTTCTTGGCCTTTTTGAGGAAGTCACTTCATGTTCCATTCTTCTCTTTTCTTTTGTATCCATTAATATGCTCAACTCTGTTTCTCCTGTGATGGTTGTAGAAACAGGTTGTACTGGAACATGATCTTTTGGTTGTACCCTTGATATGTCTGGCTTTGAGACATTTGGTGGAGGACCCATGAGTATCTTCTGTTTATCTTGAGGTGGACCCATGGGTTGCTTCTGTTTTTGAGCTGTTGAGGTTTCTGTTG
The DNA here is from genome assembly GCA_030545235.1 of Helianthus tuberosus. Taxonomy (NCBI): domain Eukaryota; kingdom Viridiplantae; phylum Streptophyta; class Magnoliopsida; order Asterales; family Asteraceae; genus Helianthus; species Helianthus tuberosus. The sequence continues at coordinate 6,861 of JARYGA010026155.1, forward strand.
GTTTGGTTTGCTCTTGTTGAACAATTTCTGGTTGTTTTTGAGAAGTTTCTGATCTTCTTGCTTGTCTTTCTTGTGGAATTGGGGCTTTCAGTTCATGAAGATCAATATTTGCTAGTCTGGCAACATTATACTGCAATCTCTTAACTAACAGATGAACATTAGTAAGAGCTTGAGTATTTATTTCCTCTTGTTTCTTCATTTTCTGTAACCCTTGATTTTCTTGATTTCTTTGTGCAGCTAATTCCATCAACAGTTTCTCAAAAGCCTCAGTCATGCTGCTATTGTTGGCTCTGAGGAACTGTATTTCTTCAAGAAGTTTCCCTGAACTTGAGCTTTCTCCTGCAGTTGCACCCTCAGCCATCTTTTTCTTGATATCATTCAGTTCCTTGATAGCTTTCTCAATTTCTGATGAGCTTTCTGTGTTTTTTGATGATTTTTGCAATTTGTTGAGAGTTGCAGTATTGTCTTCAGTTTGCTTCTGCACAGCTTTGACAGTTTCTGACAAAAACTTGATCTCTAACTTTTGATTTCCGATTTCTTCTAGTATTAGATCAAGTTTTTCTTCTGTTGCTGTTTTCACAGTAGCAGCTTTATCTTCAGGTTCTTTTTGAAATTGTTTAGGTGACATAGATTGATGTTCTTGGGAAATTGGAAAAACAACAGATGTTTCTCTTCTACCACCAGCAGAAAACACATTCTCTGCTATTTTAAGGTTAAAAGGATTGGACGAATCCAAATTCCCTATATCCTCACCAGAAAATTGAAACAAATTCAAGTTCTGGGTTTCCTCATATCCTTGAACCTTTTCAGGTTCTCCATGAGTTGTTGAGAAACTTTTTGTTTTCTCATCCAGGTTTCCTTGGTCAGCAGGCTGATCTCCACCTGTTGTTACTACATTTTCCTCCTCAGAATCTGATTCAGAAAATGAGTCTTTTGTTTTACTCACATCTTGTTTTGAAGAAATAGTATCTCTAAGTAAGATTTCATGTTTTCCTTGAATTGATTCATCAGAATCATTCTCAGAATCATAAAATATGTTTATTTTAGACTGTTGTGCACCTGTTTCTCCAATGTGTGAGTCTTCAGCATGATGACCTTCAGCCACAGGATTCACATTTATATCTTTATCAGCTAGATGAGGATCAGATTCATCCTGCTGTTCCATTCTTGGTGTGCTTGACTCATGTGCATCATGCTCCATATGGGACACTTGTTCAAAAACTCCTTTTCTTTCTGACTTTTTGTTCAACATTTTCAGGTATTCTGCTATGTATGGTGATTCTTCTGGTATAATACTCATCATTTTTTCTGTCAGAGCAGGTACATCATAATCTGACTTCCAAGACCCTACAGCATTCCAAGGTTTCATAATTTCTGTCTTCCACATATTTTCTGATGCTGGTATTGCCATGTTTCTTTTCAGAAAAGCATCAGAAATTATGATAGATAGAAATCTTGGAAAGGGTAGATGTGAATCTATTCTACCATCTTTGGTCAGAATTGATCTCCTGATCAGAATAAATATTTCTGCTCCATAATCAATGTTCAATCCATTAATTAGACTGAACATGATTGTTAGAATGTTCATATTTATCTGATCTGTACCTCCAATCTTTGACGATAGACACTTGTTCAGAATTTCCATTAAGACTTGCCAGAAGGCAGGTAGCTTGTTTCTCTTGAATTTATTGATTGTTGAAATCTTTGTTTTGTATCCCATTACAGCATCAAGTTGTGAAAACATATCTTCTCTTTCTGGTGACTTTTCAAAGTTCTTATGTAAGGGTAGCTCCAAACATTCCCTTATCTTTTCTGGTGAAATTTTAATGAAGATATTTCCCCATACATGTGCTGTTAGCTCAGTTTGACTTGAGATTTTGAGAGTTTTTACAACTTGTTGTATGATTTCTTGTGGTACCTCTCTGGTCTTTGTAAGAGCTTGAGCTAATGGGCATCTTGTTAGAAATTCAATGAGAATTTGACACTTCATATCATATTCTTCGATGTTATCATTCATTGCTTCATTGTTGCTCTTTAATGGAAGAAATTCATCTTCAGTGATGAAAGGAACTGAGTGTTTAATTTGAGGTATGTTGATGTTGACAGCAGCCATTGAGAATTTGGGTTTCGTTTTTGGAAAAGGGTTTTAGGGTTTTGAATTTGAAGGTTGAAGATGAAAGACTCTGTTTTTGAATGAGGTATTTATAGGGTGTATCGACAGAGATTTTTGATTGTTTGTCGTGGGTTGTTTGAGTTCAGGGTGATTAATGACACCTTTAAGATGTTTTAATCCTTTAAGGAAACAACCGTTTTTGAAAAACCTTTGATTTATCTCTAATTTAATGTATATCCTTTTAAAGATACTTAGAGACTTCAAAGATTTTGCAGATAAACACTAGTTTCCAACTTGCACCTTTTCTCTATGTGGGACCCCTTTTTAAAAGGTCCAATCGAAACCCTTTGTGTGTCTCCCCAGATATTTCTCATAATGATATATATATTTCATCAGTTTTTTTTAAATTAAAAACACAAAACAAAACAAAAAAAATACACGAAAATAAGTAATTACAATATGTGGAATGTGCATGAGGATGTATTTTTACAGATTATCCTAATTTTTCAATCATAATTTCTGATTTTATATCAGAACTTTTGGTACTTTTACCAGATATCCTGATATTTCTTCAGAATATCTGATAAACTATCATTTATTGATAGTTCATCAGATTTTCTTGTGTTCCATCAGATTGATGGATTGTTTTATCAGAAACTATTTGATTTGTTCTATGAATATCAGAATTTTGATTTTCAACAAGTTGGTCTTCAATTTGTGTTTTTGAGTTTTCTGAGAAATCTTCATCATTTAGATTAACAATGCCTAGTTTGCTGATTAAAAAATTGTGTCTCTTTTCATCAAGAGGTTTTGTGAAGATATCAGCAATTTGATTTTTAGTTGGAACAAAATACATTTCAATGTTACCTTTCTCCACATGATCTTTTATGAAGTGGTATCTGACATCTATGTGTTTGGTTCTTGAGTGATGAACAGGATTTTCAGTTATTGCAATGGCACTCTTTGAGTCACATAGAATTGGAATTCTTGTCAGAGTTACTCCATAATCTTTCAGTTGAGTTTGCATCCACAGCACTTGTGAATAGCAACTTGCTGTTGCTACATATTCTGATTCTGCTGTTGATGTGGCAACACAGTTTTGTTTCTTGCTCACCCAACATACCAATTTTTCTCCCAAAAGTTGACAGGCACTAGATGTGCTTTTCCTGTCAATTTTGCACCCTGCATAATCTGCATCTGTGTATGAAATTAATTCAAGGTTTGTATCCTTTGGATACCAGAGACCAATTTCTGATGTGCCTTTGAGATATTTAAAAACCCTTTTTACAGCTTTCAGATGGGATTCTTTAGGATCACATTGATATCTGGCCAGAAAACATGTTGCAAACATGATATCTGGTCTGCTTGCAGTTAAATAAAGCACTGATCCTATCATCCCTCTATAGGTTTTAATATCAACATTTATACCATTTTTATCAGAATCTAACTTGTTCCCTGTTGCCATGGGAGTTTTTGAAACAGAGCAGTTTTCAAGTGAGTATTTTTGTAGAATTGTTTTCACATATTTTGATTGACTCAAAAATATTCCATCAATTCTTTGTTTTACCTGTAACCCTAAGAAAAAGGTTAACTCACCCATCATACTCATTTCAAAGTGGCTGGTCATCAATTTTTGAAATTTGTCATAAAATTTTTCATTTGTTGATCCAAATATAATGTCATCAACATATATCTGGACCAGCAAAGTGTGACCTTTGTGTGTTTTGAGAAAAAGAATGGTGTCAATAGTTCCTTTGGTAAACCCAGAATTGAGTAAGAAGTTTGATAAGGTTTCATACCAGGCTCTAGGAGCTTGCTTCAACCCATACAAGGCTTTATTTAATCTATAAACATGATTTTGAAATTTTGGATCAACAAAGCCTTCTGGTTGATGCACATAAACTTCTTCCTCAATTTTACCATTCAAAAAAGCTGATTTTACATCCATTTGATAAACTTTTAAATCTTTAGATGCAGCATAAGCAAGAAAAATTCTTACAGATTCTAATCTAGCTACTGGTGCAAAGGTTTCGTCATAATCAATACCTTCTTGTTGACAGTAACCCTTGACCACTAACCTTGCTTTGTTCCTGGTGATTACGCTGTTCTCATCAGATTTGTTTCTGAACACCCATTTTGAGCCTATGACAGATTTGTCATTTGGCTTGGGTACCAGATCCCATACCTTGCTCCTTTCAAATTGATCAAGCTCTTCTTGCATGGCTTGAATCCAGTCTGGGTCATTTAGAGCTTCCTTGACAGATTTGGTTTCTATCTTGCTTAAGAACCCAGAGAATGCACACGCATGTGCAGTGGCAGATCTTGTTCTGACACCATCTGCAGGATTGCCTATGATGTCAGAATGAACATGTCCTTTGATCCATCTTAACTTGTTGTGAAATGTTGTTGGTTCTGATGGATTTGAAGTTTCCCCCTGATCAGGTGCTACATTTGTCTGAAACGTATCAGAAATCTAGATTTCTGATGTACTACATACTTGATCTGCAGGGTTAGAACATGAATAATCTTTTGATTTATTTTTGTAGGCATTATCATGTTCTAGGAAATCTTCATTTAATATTTCAAAGAGATGTTCATAATTTTCTTGTTTGTCAGAAAAGTTTATTTCTTTTATGTACTCATCAGAAACCTATGTTTCTGATGAGTCATCGAATGAGACATACAAACTTTCTCTGATGGTCCTGGTATTGAGAATAAAAACTCTGTATGCTTTTGAGGACAAAGAGTAACCATGAAAAATGCCTTTTTCTGCTTTTCTGTCAAAATTTTCAAGGCTTTCAAAATCATTAAAAACAAAACATCTACAACCAAATGTATGCAAAAATTTTATACTTGGTATTCTTCCATTTATAATGTTGTAAGGTGTTTTGTTGTGCCTTTTGTTGATTATGGATATGTTTTGTGTAAAACATGCATTTGCTATAGCTTCTGCCCAAAAGTGAGTGGGCAATTTAGCATAAGCAAGCATGGTTTTGGCAGCTTCTACCAAGGTCCTATTCCTTCTTTCAACCACACCATTCTGTTGGGGTGTTCTTGTAGCAGAAAAGTCATGAGAAATTTCTTTACTTACTAAGAAATTCTCAATTTTTGCATTTTTAAATTCTGTTCCATTGTCTGATCTGATCCTTCTCACTGTTAGTTTTAACAGATTTTCAATTTTCTTAATAAAATTAATGATCAGATCAGGAGTTTCACTCTTCTTTCTAAAAAATTCTACCCATGTGTACCTGGAGAAGTCATCCACTATTACTAGTATGTATTTCTTTCCAGAAAAACTTTCTGTACTGATGGGTCCACACAAATCCATGTGTAAAAGTTCCAAATTTTGTGAAATAGAAGACTCATAAATTGATTTGTGTGAGCTTCTTTTGGATTTTCCCATTTCACATGCTTCACAAATTTTATCCTTCTTTGAGGATATCAAAGGTAATCCTTTTACCAGACCTTTGCTTGCTAATATGCTTAGGTTTTTGAAATTTAAATGAGCAAGCCTTTTGTGCCATAACCAACTACTACCTTTGTTATGTTTTGAAAATAAACATAGTTTTGGATGTTCACTTTCTTCTTTGAAGTCAAAATAGTAGATTGATTTTATTATCCTTTTCCCACTTAAATAAATTTTGTTATCATCTATACCTATTAACAAGCATTTTTCTGGTAAAAAGGTTACCTAAAAACCTTTGTCACAGAATTAACCACAACTCAGCAAATTATACTTTAAGCCTTCAACATAGGCTACTTTCTCTATGGTCAAACATCCATATTTTATGAAACCATATCCCATTATCCTCCCTTTTACTCCATTTCCAAAATTTACCATTCTACCCAGCTTTGAAACAAAGTTGCTGAGTAAGCTCCTGTCCCCAGTCATGTGCTTGGAGCTTCCTGAGTCGCAGTACCAGATCTGCTGCACATGATGGTCCTGAAATGAAATGATTAGAGGGTTTTTGGTACCCAGGCATGCTTGGGTACTGTTTCTGATGAAATTTGAAACACTTTACTTTTATTTCTTCTTGGTTTTGCATCAGAAACTCTGTTATATGCTGAGCCATTAATAGATTTTACATTTTTCTTTTGAAGATGGTGTTGGACAAGCTTCAGTATGTCAACACACATACAAGAGTTATCAGAATTTTCTGATAGTTCCTCTTGTGATGGAATGATTGGATAAGTTTGAAAAGATGAGTGAACTGCTTCTGGAGTTTTTACAGATTCTTGACTGCATTCACTCTTGTTTGTTTTCAAGTTTGGTTTGTCAAAAGAATATTCAGAACAGATTGATTTGCAAGATTCAGATTCAGATTCTGATACTAAATTATCAGAAATCTGATGAGTTGCTTTTACAAAGATAGTGGGTTTATTTCTATTTGATCTTGTAGTACTTGTATAGCCTAAACCCTCTCCTTTGTTCTTTGGTGTGGACTCAATAAAATTTATGAATTCTTTAGCCTGTTGAAAACCTCTTACGTTGATTTCTTTGTCATTGATTTTCTTGTAAAGATCTTTTCTTTCATTTTCAGAAAACTCAATTTTTGCTCTTTGATCTAAACTGTCCTCTATAAGATGTTGGTTTTCAAGAATGATTTTATTCAAAGTCCTTTGCAACTCATCAGATTTTCTAATATCTGATTGATGTTTTTCTTGCAGATTTAGAAAATCTGACATGAGCTTGTTTAGTTTTTGTTCAAGATCAAGATTGTCTAAATTTACCTTTTGTTCTGAAGTTTCTGGTAGTCCTTCAGAGAGTGCCATGAGGCAAAAATTTGCCAATTCTTCTTCTTCTTCTTCATCATCAGAAGAATCATCAGATAACCATGTATCTGTTCCAGCAATTAAGCTTACTTGTTGCTGCTTCTTTGCTTCTTCAAGCTTTTGCTCATAATAGGCAACATCCTTCAGCTTTTTGGTCTTGTATTCTGATGCATAATGACCTCTTTGCTTGCACTTGTAACACACAACTTCAGCCTTCCCTTTATCCTTAGATCTAAACTCTTCTTTAGATCTTCCATCCATCCTTCCTTTGTCACTCCTCTGGTATCTCTGGTTACTTCCCCTCAACCTTTGCTCAAATGTTTTGGTGAGCAGTGCTATTGCTTCAGCAAAAGCTGAAAAGTCTGATGATGCATTAGAAGTTTCAACATTTTGACTGTTTGATGGTTGTGGATCATTTGTTGTTGTTGATCTTTGTGAGTTTGAGATTAGAGCTAAAGATCCCCCTCTTTGAATGGTTTCTTCAAATATTTCTTCCTCTCTGGGGGATCAAGATGCTGTATAAGTCATGAAGACTCATGTTTCCTAGTTCTAAGGTTGATGATAAAGTCATGGTTAGACTTCTCCATTCTCTAGGAAGGGCATCAAGAAATTTTATGTTTCTTTCATCGTTTGATTTTGTTATACCAAATTTCTTTAGCTCGTTTAAAAGTTTTGTAAATCTTTGATATGTATCATTTAACCTTTCATTTGGCAAACTTTTTAACCTTTCATAAGATGAGACATTATTTGTTCTCTTGTTTCTTCTCATCCTTTCTCCTCCTTCACAAAGATTTTCCAACTGATCCCATATTTCCTTAGCTGATGCACATGCATCAACTTGTGAAAATATGTCATTGGGGATGGCCATAATTAAAAGTGACTTTGCCCTTTCATCCCCAGCCACCAGTTCCTTGTCTTCCGCACTCCAGTTTATTTCACTTTTGGGAGCGCGGGAGGCAGGGATTGCGGGTGATTGGTCAGTTGCTGGAATAGCAGGTATATCAGTCATTGGTGTATGTGGACCCCTTTCAATGGATTGAAACAGAGCTCGGTCATGACCATTAAGGAAATTGACCATCCTGATTTTCCACTGGGGGTATTCCTCTCTGACCAGAGTCGGAGGTTTAGACATAGAACCAATGTTAAAAGCATTATTCCAGGATTGAAAGTTGGCCATATTTAGAGAAAAGAAGATGAGAGATTGATCGTTTGAAAATAGTTTATTCAATCTGCTCTGATACCAATTGTTAGACCCAGTTCAGGCTCAAAACAACTTCTTTTCATGTAATATGGCAAGTTATTTCAGTAGATGTGAAAAAGATGTGCGGAAATGGAAATCAGACTTTCAAGAAACAAGACCTATAGAATTATCAAATTTATATCACTTTGAAACAAAATGGTTTACAAGGTGATTGTAAGATTATTATCTAATACAAACGAATCTTGAATTCTGTGGGGGAGAGAGCAATGGAGTTTAGATGTATGTGTGAATGCTAAGCTTCAAACTCACTTTGCTTCTCCTGGTTTAGCCTTCTATTTATAGACGGCTTGGTGTATGAATAAACAATAGTTTATTCATACAATAATTCATTCAAAAAGTAGCCAATTGACATATTCATTGATTCCAACGTTCAAGTTGCCTTTTTCATCATGATATCATTAAATGTCAACTTGCTTCGGTAAGTGTGGCAGGACAGAGCCAATTTCAGACAAGTGGGTTATTTCATCAGAAATTCTGATAAACCACTTCATCAGAAATTCTGATGAACAAATTATCAGAAAATCCTTGATGATCAGAATCGTCAGATACTGATGATATTTCATCAGAAATATCATCAGATCCATCAGAAATGACCTCTTCTGATAATCCAATTCAGCTCTTGATCAACATGTGATTCTTTGAAGTAGATGCTATGTATTCCGGTTGTCCCATCTGATCTTCTTTTTCTAGTTCGTGATCTTCAGGACTGTGATCTCTTTATAGATCCAGTTGATTGTGTTTTTCTTCAATACTTACAAATAAAGTTTCCTAACACTTATGCAATGAGGTAAAGTCATAGCTTATGCGTCTAGACAGCTGAAAATTCACGAGAAGAACTATACGACTCATGATCTTGAATTAGGAGCTGTGGTTTTCGCACTTAAAATCTGGAGACACTATCTCTATGGAACGAAGTGTGTGGTTTTCACAGACCACAAAAGTCTCCAGCATATTCTCAATCAGAAGGAGCTGAACATGAGGCAACGACGTTGGGTTGAACTCTTAAACGATTATGATTGCGATATCCGCTACCATCCTGGTAAGGCGAATGTCATAGCCGATGCACTTAGTCGAAAGGAACGAGTCAAGCTTCATTATGTTCGAACCCTATCTGATATTCAATATCGTGTTCTTCAAACTCAACGATCTTGTGTGATCAATGACTTATTGAAATATGAGCTACCACTTCAACTTGAGCTTAAACTCGAAAGGAAAGACGATGGTTTACTCTATTTTGAGAATCGTTTGTGGATTCCGAATCAGGACGATCTTCGCACCTTAGTAATGGACGAATCTCACAAGTCTCGATATTCTATCCACCCTGGTGCTGATAAAATGTACAAGGATCTTCGTACTAAGTTCTGGTGGCCTGGTATGAAGAAGGATGTTGCCTTGTATCTATCAAAATGCCTAACTTGTTTCAAAGTCAAGGCTGAACATCAACGACCTTTTGGTTTGCTTGTACAACCAGAGATACCGGTTTGGAAGTGGGAGAACATTGCAATGGATCTCATCACTAAGTTACCGCGTACGTCTAAAGGTCATGATGCTATTTGGGTTGTAGTTGATCGTTTGACAAAATCTCCTCACTTCTTACCAATCCGTGAGGATTTCTCTGCTGAAAAGCTTGCCAAGATCTACGTAGACGAGATTGTATCACGACATGGCGTTCCTTTGGATATCATTTCTGATCGTGATGCTCGATTTTCATCTCATTTTTGGAAGACCATGCAATCTGCTTTGGGGACCCAACTAAATCTAAGCACTGCTTATCATCCCCAAACAGATGGTCAATATGAGAGAACGATTCAAACTTTGGAGGATATGCTTAGAGCATGCGTGATAGACTTTGGTGGTAATTGGGATTCTCATCTTCCATTGATCGAGTTCTCATACAATAATAGTTATCATGCTAGCATTAAGATGGCACCATTCGAAGCTCTCTACGGTCGAAAATGTCGTTCACCCGTCTGTTGGAATGAGATCGGTGAAGCTCAGCTTACTGGACCTGAGCTCATTCTGGAAACAACAAACAAAATCAAGAAGATCCGCGATAATCTTGTGACCGCTAGAAGCCGTCAAAAGATTTATGCAGATTTGGGACGCAAGCCCATGGAATTTCAAATTGGAGACCGTGTCCTACTCAAGGTTTCACCTTGGAAGGGAGTGGTGAGATTTGGAAAGAAAGGAAAACTTGCACCACGACATGTTGGACCATTTAAGATTGTTGAAAGAATTGGAAAGGTTGCCTATCGACTAGAACTACCTCCAGAGCTTGGAAATGTTCATCCGACTTTTCACGTGTCCAATTTGCGAAAGTGTTTAGCTGATTCTGACCTTCACATTCCTCTCGACGAGATTCAAATTGATGAAACGATGCACTTTGTCGAGAAACATGTGGAGATAGTGGAACGTACATACAAACAGTTGAAGAACAAACGGATTCATTTGGTCAAAGTTCGCTGGGAATCCAAACGTGGCCCCGAGTTTACTTGGGAACGTAAGGACCAGATAAAGGCGAAATATCTGCATTTCTTTTCACAGGATCCCTCTAAATAAAATTTCGGGACGAAATTTCCTAAAGTAGGGGAGACTGTGACAACTGTGTTCTGTAATCATCGTGTAATGTAAAACAATGTCAGTTATCAATAAAACAATGTGCTTTAGTGTTATTATATGTGTAATGGTGTTTAATAAATTTTACAATTTGATTCGATTCCGGTTTCAAGCTTTAAATCACTCTGTGGAAGGTTATACGCAAACTAGTGCATAAACGCAATCTGTTTAACATGACGTACACTCCGGAACTGTGACGTAAGCCAAACATACCCTAAATATCCTTTACATAACTTAGAAATAAGTTTCTAAGGATTCGGTATGGTAAAAACATGTTTATTTGAACTAAAGGACTATTTACGATAAAACTGCGAAAAGAACGTTGGTGACGCTCGGATAATATTTAAATTCTAAAAATATTCTGTTATGATTAAAAATTTATTTTAATCAGGTCCATGTTGAAAAATAAATTAAAACGCCTAAAAACGTTATTTTTCAAGTTTAAGCGCGTACAGCGTATTTCTGCGCGACACGGTGCTTCTACTGCGAAACGCGGACAACGCAACCAGTCTTGGCAACTGAAATTTATTTCAGTAATATTTTGGCAAGTTTATTTTTATAGAATAATAAAAATAATTTAGAACGCCATAAACCGGGATTTAAACGCTAGATAAAATACCCGGTGTCCAGTTAAACACCCGTTTTAGCCTACTTATGGCATATTTATATAAAAAAATTTCACATGGAGCCCTCCCCCATATATAAATTTCGGTCACCATTTTTAGATGGACACCACCATAATCATCACAATATTTGTTTAAATCTTCCAAAATCCCTAGAAATTCTTCATTGGGATTTACTATGATTATATTTGCACTAGTGGAGACACCTTTACCTTTAGACATTAGGGACATGATTATAAACCACCAACTAATGCACCACCATCACTTCACCATTTTTTTTCCTTTCCTTTCACTGATTTCGGTTCAAGCATGGCCCCATAAGAATTGATGTATATCTTCACAAATCTTCCACTAATCTTTTCTTGGGTTTGGAGTTGATTTGGTTGGTACTTTGGGTAACACAAGACCCCTTGTACAATAGAATTTGAATACTTATAACCATCACCACCATCAACTAGCCGAAGGTTAACTCCGGTGACCGGAGTTGAGTGAGGGAAGACAGAGGGAGTTGAGGGTGTCGGCTGGAATAATAGAGAGGAATGAGGGTTTTTGAGGTTTAAAATGATATTTATACCTAGGGTTTGAAATTAGGCTTGGGCCCAAGGCCCACAAGCCCATTTCCTAGGTACTCCAAAGGCCTAATTAAGTTAATTAGTGCCTTAAACACTATTTATTATCACCTTTAAAGTTTATTAATGACGTAATTAAAAGCCGTTAATTACTGGTTGTCACATTTTCCCCCTGTTACAGAAATTTCGTCCTCGAAATTTAGTCTATGTTATCTCCTCAATGTTGTGTTGTTCGCAGGTAAGTCCGAATAATAACAAAGTGAATGACCATAATCGAATTAACGCTCATTCAAATTATGTGAATTCAAGGTCGTTTTGCATCAATAAGAACCCAACGGTTAAACTGAGTTTGTTCCAGAAATCCATGTCAAGTGAACGAAGCGCAGTGATACTATCACCAATGCGATCAAGTTTACGGGGTTCAACAAAAGAGGAATTTCGACCAATAGAATTCCAAATGAACATTCACAATATGCAATCAATTTTTGAAACAATAGAATTTATGACCAACGGAAACTTGTGTTGGTTGTATAAATGAAACTCGAATTCAACAAACTCAAATAAATAGAATCAGGAAAATGATTCATCAACTATCGAACCATTAAATGAATAAAATCAACGTGTTGCAAGGATGCACCGAAATGAAATACAACTGAACCTGGTGTATCATCATCTTAATACATAGTTGCATTAAGACCATTTAAATGATTAGTCAAACAAAGAGAATACATAGTTTCACATGAAGCGATTGATCATGATTAGCACATGTTACGAGTTTATATCAACGCCACAAGGTGTCGTAGTGATGCGTGTGAAGTGTATATATAAGTTTAAGTATATTTTAAGCCCTTTTACACTTTTTTAGCCAAGTTTTAAATTTATAAAACACGATATTTACTAACACTAAACACACATATGGGCAAGTGCACCCATCGTGAGCGTAGTATAGTGTTGGCAAGATATCGAGGTCGTCCAAGGACACAAGAGCTTTTAGTACCGGTTTATCCTCACCGTCTAATCAAATCAAAAGTTTAGAAAAATGTTTTAAACTAAGAAAAGAAAAATTAACTAAATGCTGAAAAATAAAAATAAAAGAAAAACAGATATACAAGATGAATCACTTGGTTCCGACTCGTGTTTAGTGTAACCTTTGATTATTTCCGCACTTTTGCACTTATTTAAGAGATTATCTTAGTTATTGTAGTAGGCCCCTCTTTTGGAGGTGACGTTACCCTCAACCCAGTAGTTTGAGTCAGCAAGGATACAATCCTAAAGGGTCGGATTATTGAAAGACAATTAATTAAGTTATTAATGCAAATTATGGTAGGCCCCTCTTTTGAAGGTGACGTTACCCTCGGCTAAGTAGTCTGAGTCAGCAAGGATACAGTCCTAACTAGCCGGGTTATAGTATTAATAGTAGTTTAACTTATGAGGGGATCAAAGAGTTTGGACCCCCGCCATCCAATACCGTTAAGTATTGAAGGAGGTCCTACTAAATTTGACCTAGGTCCCTTGCAGGATCTCTAAACGCTGAACAACGGCAAGACTCTTACCAAACCGTTCCCTTAACCCTCGACCAGGTAGCCAACATACCTCCATATAGACCGTGGAGATATGAATGGTGAAAATCTTTTATTTTATATAGACAGTAAAATAATGCCAAGACACCACGGAAAAACGATAAAGAAGAATCACCTTCAACATAAGAAACTAGTTATTAAAGTCATTAATACATAACCAATTAAAAAGTGCGAAAAGATTAAAAATAAAAAGTATTACACTAGACACTTTGTCTTCACCAAGTGATGTAAGAGACTTAGGCAAACATGGCCTTGATTGTCAAGAACTCTTACGATCAATCTTGGATCCCGAGACGACTCACACACTCTATGATGGACAATGGATGATGGTGGTGGATGATGGTGTTATGGTGGTGGTGGGTGGTGGGTGAAGTGTGAGAGAGGTGGTGTGCCAAGGGATCGTTTGAGCTTGGGCCAAGCACTTCTATTTATAGGCTGAACAGAAGCTTCGGCACGGCCCCGTGTCCAGTGGGCACGGCCCCGTGTCCACATCCTTCTCTTTCTTCATTAATTGCTCTTGTCTTTATTAGTTGACCACGCCCCCGTGTCCGCTGAGCACGACCCCGTGTGCAGAAGCATATCTGTACTATGAAGATTTGCCTGGATTCTACGAATCTTATAGTTGACCACGGCCCCTTGCCCGCTGAGCACGACCCCGTGGTGGGCAATAAAAGCTTCTACCACTTTGTCTTTTCTGCTGACACTTGGGCACGCCCCCGTGCTGGCTGAGCACGGGGCATGTTCAGTCTTCTGTCTTCTTGTTTTGCTTGGGAAGATGCTGTCGTGGGGTCGGGCATGTCACATTTGTTCCTTTTCTTGTATTTATGTTAGATTGTGCTGTCTTTTTGCTTCTTTTGTTAATTTGAGCTCATTTAATCCTGAAAATACAAAAGGAAGACAAAAGCACACTTTTTCCAACATTAGTACTAAAAAAGGGTTAGTTTTATGCCACAATTGATGTAATTTATATGTTGCATTTTGCACACATCACGTAGTGAACGAAATAATTCGACAATAGCGGTGACCGAACAAGTATCATCGTGTTTTGCATGAAATGCTCGATCATGATTAGTACAAGTTACAAGTTTATACCAACACCACAAAGTGTCATAGTGAATGAAACAATTCAATAATAGCGGTGATCGAACAAATATCACCTGTATTTTGCATGAAACGCTCAATCATGAGTAGCCCAAGCTACAAGTTTATACCGACACCACAAGGTGTCGTAGTGACTGAAATAATTCAATGATAGTGGTGACTGAACAAGCATCACCTTGTTTTGAAATCAAGTGAGAGATTCAACGAAGTAAATCTGAATATCTGTTTCAAACAATTCTAATAGGATTTTCAATTGAAAACGAAACAAATAAACGATGTTTTCAAGCGAAGATGAAAAGCAATAAATATCACAAAATGTTCGCTCGATGGTGAAAGAACCGTTAAGAGGTACACCGAAATATGACATGAACTTGTGTACCATTATCTTAACACACAATTGTATTAAGACCGCTTTAATATGATAAATCAGCAAATCGGATTTAATATAAATAAACAAATAAATAAATAACTAAATCCGTACATGATGTGTTCAACCGGGATTAGCGAAAGTTTCAAATTTGTGAGAACGTCACCACAAGGTGATCGTGATCAAGGAAACGATTCAATGAAGTCGAAGACCAAACAAGCCTATTACTGTTCAAAACAAATGAAGTGCTTGTTAGGATTATGTTGAATATGACGACTTCAATCCATCATACTAGACCTTGAATTGAATATATATTATGACCAAGTTCAAACAATTGAACTTGATTGAAACACAGTCCAACAATGAATTCATGTATCAATAATAAAGTTTCGACATGGTTACAATGAAAAACCAGGTATGCCACTCAAAAGAAGATGAGTTTTCCAAGAAATCCATCGACTCGATATCAAGGAGTCAACATTTTGCAATAATACGAGTCCCCTTGATCACAATGCAAAGATTGTGTATAGCGAAATAATATATGAGATGTTGACAAAACAACCATTCAAAGTGAAACCACATGCGTAACAACCAATGCATGTGTTGTTAGTGCATATGTCTGTTGACTTCATCTTGTATCGAGTCATGTAATAGGTTAGATAAACTAAGACACGTAGTTCGAGAAAAATGGGAAACAAGCTTGAACTAGCCACTTCGTACGAAGTGACAGTTCGTACGACCTGGCAGTTGCCAGTTCGTGCGACCTGGCTTAGCTAGTTCATGCGACCTGGTTGTTCTTATAAATAGGAGGTCTTGGTTCTTCATTTGTAACATTCTGATTCCGGTAGCGAAGCTCTGCCGAAGTGTCGCCAGCTCGTGTAATGTTGTGAAATCAATACAAACGACATTTAATCTACTTCTAAGTGTATATCAAGCTGCAATGAAGATCAAATCACTGAATTCCGCCTCTGATTTGGTCAAGAACTCTTCTAATCGACTCATTTGATCGATTCAACGATCCTACAAGTGGTTTCAGAGCTTAGGAGGAAGAGTTCTTACCATTTCAGCTTGTTTTCACCGATTAAAACTCAGTTTTACTGATTTCTTCTCATTTCTACTCATTCTTTTACACTTTTTCATCAAATTCACTGAGATTTCATGGATAAAATGGATTGATTTTCACATATAACACGTAAAACACAGTTTTAATCAATCCTTGATAAAATCAGAACCTAATTCAAGCTAAAACCTGATCAAATTTGACAAAATAATTAAATTTTGAACCAGATCATTCGAACTAGGATCAGATTGTTTGAAATTATCATCCAGCTCATACGTATTGAGTCAGATCGTGTGAATTTGTACCAAGTCGTTTGAACCAGTTCGCACGAGGTGATCCAGGTCATGCGAAGTGGTCCTAGGCGTGTGACAGCTTCTCAGATGGTGTGAAATTAGAACCAGGTCGTGCAAAGTGACCTAGTTCTTATGAGATTAGTTCAGGTCGTTTGAAAATTTTATCCAGGTCGTGCGTATTGATCCAGGCCGTTTGAATGGTGATCAGTTCGTTTGAAGTTTGAATCTTTCCAGATCGTTTGAAACATAACATCATGTCGTTTGAGGATTAATCAGTTCGTTTGAAAATCTGTTATTGCGTATTTTTGAAACCGAAACATGGAAAACGAATTCTACAATGCATTTGCTACCCCGATCACTATGGCTCAGAACGTAAACTTAGAAAATGAAATGGGCACCATGCAAAAACCACCTGAGCTCATGAATATCGAAGAGTATAATGGATGGGTGGAACGTTTCGAAAATTGGGTTCAAGCAAATCACTTAGATGCGTGGGAATGTGTTGAAGAACGGTATGTTAGACCGATTGATGAATACAGAGAGATTGTTGCTATTAAAGATTTAGATGCTGATGAGAAAAAGAAATACAAAAGTGAAAAAATGATGATCAGTATTTTGCAACAAGCCATTAAGGAAGACATCTTGATTTTATTGCAACACAACGGAAGTGCACACTCAATGTGGAAAGCACTAAAAACAAAGTTTGTTGGAAGTCAAGACATGATCAAGAACAAAAAATCGCTTTTGAAGAAAGAATTTGATCTAATTCGTGGATTGAAAACTGAAAACACCAAAACGATTATAGAAAGATATTGTAATTTGGTGGTTAACATGAAGCGATTGGATATCAAGAAAGATAGAGAAGAATGGGTTGAAAAGTTGGATGATGCGTTACCACAAGATGTTTGGGGCACGTATCTTATGATCTTGAAGAATAACGGTGAATTTGCAAATCTATCGCTGAGCAAGTTTATTGAAAAACTTGAAGTTCAAGAGATGGAAAAAATGAAGAATTCAAATGGTGAACAGGACATTGGTCTGTATTACAAAGGAAGTACAACTGATAAAACCAATATTGCACCAAAGATCAAAACTGCTTTTAACGCAAAAAGTTCTTCTGGAGGGTCATCTCAAGGATCAAACAACAATAATGGATTCTCTTCATATCCATCATTTGATCCAAATTTTTCAGCAAACAATAATGGCCAAGTACTACAATGCAACAATGCATTACATCTTCAGAATGGTCAAAATTTCTCGGAAGAGGTTGCCAAAGGTCATATGTCTTTATTGGTGACCGTATTAGAGTCTTATGAGAGTTTGGTTGCGGGAAAGATCGGTAATCCGATGTTAACAAAAGAAGATTACGATCAGATTGATGCTGAGGAAATGGAACTAATGGATATAAAGTGGTGTATGGCTAGTGTGTTGAGAAGAGCTGAGAAGTTTAAACAGATCATTGGAAGATATGATTTCCGTGATGCTGGAACTTCACCTTTGGGTTTTGATAAATCGAAAGTTACTTGTTTTCGTTGCAGGGAAAAGGGGCACTTTAAGCGAGAATGCACAAATCGCGAAGCTAGTGGAGCTTAAAATCCATTTGGCAACAATGATTATCATCGAAAAGCGATTTATCATCAAGTTGCCCCGCATCAACAACAATCGCCACAAACTTCACATGCTAGGAAGGAGATCGAAGAGCCATCAAAGAAAGCTTATCTAGTTCATCAAGATGATGAAAGAATTCCAGAAGGTTTTAATTGGGATGATTATGATCCTAACAGAACTTCAAATTCTAAAGTATTTGTTGCTGAAATTTTTGAAGATTCAACTGCTGAAGATGAAATGGCGTATGCTTATTATGAATCTCAGCAATACAGTCCTAAAAAGAAAGAAGAAGAACCAGTTTCAACAGAAAAAGCTTCAGAAAAAGCACCAATCTTTGATCACTCATCAGATGAAGAGAGTGATGATGATAGCGAAGAAATTCAAAAACTTGAATATTATAAAAGAAAATTTTCATCTGACAGGGATAATTTGTATATTGCAGGAAAAATGGAAGAGGTCAAACCTGAGAAAAATGTTCGAGTGGTAAAGAAGCAGGTGACAGAAAGTCCAGCTATCAAGATTGAGAAGGAAGCTGATACTGAAAAGATGCCTGAGAAGTGTGAAAATTGTGATACTGTGAAAAGGCACAACAACAAATTGATTCATAACATGAACAGACTGAAAGAATCTTATGATGTTTTAAACAAAGCTATGAATCAATGTAACAAGTCAAGCAATGAACAAGCGATAGCTATGAAGACACTCAATGGAGCATTCATGACGAAGCAGAAAATCATAAATCAGTACATTGAGAAATGTGCTGAACTTGAACAAAAATTGGAAACTCAGAGAATAGAAACTGAGAGGGTAAACATGTTATTGAAAAGTTATTCATGTGCTTCTTACGTGATTGACATGATTTACCCTATAGTAGAAGGCATGGAAGCGTTTGAAGATAAGAAATCTGAAGTAAAGGATACTGGTAAGAAACATAGTACCAATTATACAAAGTGTCCACCTCCGCTTGAAGAAGGATATTCTCCACGAAATCCTAATTCAGAAAGAGTCAAAAAGGTAACCAATTTAAAGTGGGAATCTGAACCTTCAGATGGATTGCCAGATAATATTGACATCACATTCACTGCATCTGACACTGATCATGAGTCTGAGTTAATAAAGAAAGTGGTTGATCAGGTGTTGGATAAAGGTGAGGAGTCAGAGTCAAAGTCTTAACCTAAGAGTTCAAGTTCATCAGTCAACAGTTCGAAATCATCAGTCAAAAGGGTTTACAATAATGATTTTCTGATATCACAAAATAATTTGAATGACGAAACATTTAAAGTAGCATATACTTTGAATGATTCTGACAAATTATATTCTGATGAAGAATTTCCAATAAGAAGTGTTAAAACTGAAATGATTAACAAGGTTTTCAAATTAACAGAAATTAATATTTCTGAAATAAAAGATGTAAATCTTACTAAAAAACCTAAAAAGTACACTTCAAGAGTTCAACAAAGATTAAACAAGAAAAAGGGTTACAGTTCTAGTTCTGGTTATCGAAAGAAACCAAACCATAACAGTAATTTCAAAAAGAAGGGATTGGGTTTTATTCCACCAGAAAATCATAAAAATGAGAAAATTTATAAATCAAAAACTGTATTTGTTTCAGGGGCAAGTTCAGAAGAAGAAAAAGAAAAAGATTCCTGGAAACAGTCTAACAAGGAGTTTCTTGCTGAAAAACAAAAGTTTGAGAAGACTGTGTTTGGAACCAAAAAGGAGACAAGAACCTGTTACCAATGCAAAATAGTTGGTCACATCGCCCGGAACTGTCTAAAGGAAACCAACACAAAACAGGAAGTTTCTTCTAAACTCAAAGAAAAAGTTGTTGATAAAAATGAACCACCAACGGACAAATTCAAAGTGTTTAAAATTCTACATTTGAAGTTGGTGAGAGTTCAACACGTTTTTACAAAAGAAGAGTGAATCTTAACAACCAAATGTGGGTTGCTAAGAAATCAGATGTTAGATTTGGCGATGAGTTTGCTTCTTCGGAAGCAAAGGAGCCACTTTCTGGCGATGAATCTGATTCATCAAAGTCAGAGGAGCCACAAGATGAGCTAAAAAGTGATAATTCCGTTCCGAAAATGGATGATGCAAATTTTCCACCATTGTCAAACGGAAACTTATAGCAAAAAATTGGCAAAGTTGAGATTTCAAATCAATTCTTTTCTGAAAAGAAAGATTTTGATGTTGAAAAAGCCTTTAACCCTAAAGTTCTAAATATTTTTGGAAAAATGGTTGACGGGAAGGTCAAAGGGGTAAAGTAATTTTATGAAAAGAATTAGAAAGGAAGGAAACCGAGTGATGATGACTCGGAATCACCCAAGGACCGTCAGGCTTGGGTGAATCTCTTTAACTGAAAATCCTGACTTGCCGGAGCTCCCAAGTTGGTAATCGTGGAGCATGAATCGGCATCATTCTTGAAATATGTTTTGAAAAATGTCAAGTGTTAGTTTTTACAAGTGGATAAAAGAACAATGTGATGAATGAAACCCCATGTTTGTGAAATCAACAAAACTAATTTTCTGGAAAAACCATTTTATTAAAACAAACTTAAGTGTTTTGAAATCATAATGGGAAAATAGTTTTTTGTCAGGGGGAGTTCTGATTGTTTAAGCCAAGTGAATGGAGAATTGAAGCAATTCACAACAGTTTGTCATTTTATTTGTACAGTTTATTGTGTTTATTTTCAAATTTTCCCAGAAAATCAAAAATTGAAACATATTTTTGATTTTAGGGGGAGTAAAAAATTTAGAAATTTTGAAAAAACCAAAAACATCGAAAAATCAAAATGAGTTTTGTTGTGAAAAAGAGGAAATGATAGTACATCAGTAGACAATCGCAGTACGCTAAAGAATTGGAAAGTTAAAATGTGATAAACGGTCTCACTGATGATATGCCAGTAGGTTTTTACACATTCAGTAGATTGTTTTCGAGATATAAACCTAAATATCAAACACTTACTTATCTCGTGGAGAACATCTCTCGGATATATAGGTAACCCCTGAAATCTTGTTTGAAGGGCTTTCTATTTTTTGACATACTAGGTCTTTGTGCGTGATGATATCTGGGGTATTATACCAGGACTTCTGATTTTGCGGGAGCAATAGCCTAGTCCTCGTATAATACTTTGCACTGCTTTATTCTTAAAGCTCACCCTCAACATAAAAAATGATGAAACATTGAAAAATGCTAATCATGTGCTGTTGAAGAAAAGATTCTCTAAAGGGAACACACCTAAAGTCGAGCCATCATCTCTCTGATTTTGCGGAAGCAATAGCCTGAGCTCTCATGGCCTCGCATTCACTCCTTACAGATATCATTAGTGTACATTCACCTGTAAGACTGAATATAGGAGTTTAGATACGGGAGTATATTCTGAGGTGGGACACGCGTATAAGTTAAGTCCTTTAAAACATTAATCTCGTATCTCGAATCAATTGAACTTTGGGTGAAAATTTAAGTGGATCAGTATACTGACAATCTAAGTGAATCGTTTAGATCTTAAAGTGTTTAAAGCTCAACGGTACTAGTGATTTGTCATAAACTGATATGATCCTCTTACACAAACTCACTAAAAAATTGTCTATAAATATTTCGTTACTGCTTTTCATTAGTGTGTTTTAGCATAAGTTTTGAAAATTCAAAAAGATTTTATTTCATCTTATTTTCGACAACTGATGTTGAAAAACTGATTTTCAAAATTCCAAGTGCTGAACATGATGAAAATCAGGGTTGGGAGAGTTTGTTTGAAATGAGAAATGATTTTGAAATGATTAAATGGTTCATTAATTTGAAATCAAATTTGTGTGTTTTGAATACAAGTGGTTTAATCTGAGAAATGTTAAACGATATCTACAAGTGGATTCTAAGTTTGTTAAATTTTAACAATTGTGAAATTTAGTTTTAGGTAGAGTATGTGCAGGTAAAAGCTTTGAAAGAGCTAAGTTTCGACTCCTGAGGATTTTCCGCATAAGCATATGCAGATTAGAGCCAGGTTTCTGATTGTGTTGCTACGGAGAGCCAGGAATCGTTCCTGAACCCGTGAAAGATGCAGATAGTGAATTACAGACTGCGATCCTAGCTTATCGAAAGGGGAATCTGAAGACGTAAGAGCCAAATACAGATCTTGGAACAAAGTTCGAGATAGAAGCTGCTGATGCTGGTAAATTTAAAAAATCAAGAGATCTGATCAAGAGAAAATAGAGCTAAGTTGAGATTCTGGAAGAGAAGAGAGAGATTGAGGATGCTTACAGAGAAAGATACTTTGGATAGAGCAAAAAGACTAATCAAGACTGAAGACTCGACACACTGAAGACTCGTCATCATCCAAGGGGGAGTTTGTTAGTGCATATGTCTGTTGACTTCATCTTGTATCGAGTCATGTAATAGGTTAGATAAACCAAGACACGTAGTTCGAGAAAAACGGGAAACAGACTTGAACTAGCCACTTCGTACGAAGTAACAGTTCGTGTGACCTGGCTTAGCTAGTTCATGCGACCTGGTTGTTCCTATAAATAGGAGGTCTTGGTTCTTCATTTGTAACATTCTGATTCCGGTAGCGAAGCTCTGCCGAAGTGTCGCCAGCTCGTGTAACGTTGTGAAATCAATACAAACGACATTTAATCTACTTCTAAGTGTATATCAAGCTGCAATGAAGATCAAATCACTGAATTCTACCTCTGATTTGGTCTAGAACTCTTCTGATTGACTCATTTGATCGATTCAACGATCCTACATGTGTAGTGTACCAATTTTTCAAGAAATAAGCAAATGAGCATTCGCTATCATGAAAGAAATCCCCGTGATACAATGACCATTAGGAGGAGTAAAACTGTGCGAATCCACTCACTATATGCAAAAAGTCGAAATTTCAACAAAAGAAATTTAAGGACTTTACCTGGAATTTCGTGTGATAAGCATTGTTAAGTGACATCACCATGGAATGTCGAACATTGAGTATTTGTCATCAATGAAATAGGGGGGATGCGAAGACGTGTGACTTCTGTTGCAACGCCAACCATTGTGAGTCTCTTCAGACTAAGTATCGACTGTTCTGAAATCTTGTTTTAACGTACCTCAACGTAACTCGTGTCATTTACAGGATCACGTGGCAAAGTACCGCATTTTGGTTGTTGTTTCTCCCGCTAACGGGATTTGCATCGTTATTGTCGTGGCCATTTGTGTTTCCCCAAGGCCTTGCCTTGAAAGTCGTGTTTGATATACTTCGACGTCCACTGACGTATTGTTTAAGTTTCATGTATAGTTGTGCACTAGCGTTTCGTTCCGCGTAGAATGTGATGTGCTCCAACATCCGCTGACGTGTAGTTTGAGTTTCATGTTTTCATGTGCACTAGCGTTTCGTTCCGCGTAGGTTACCTGCTCGGTAAGTAAGATAGCATAGACGACATAATATAATGACGTTTGCCCGAGTTGTTAGTCACAGTTTCTAAGTGAGGACCTTTAATGAGTTTTGACATAAGCTTTACAAAGGTCCTAAATGCATGTTATCCAAAACTCTAAAAGTTTTGCTTAATGTATGAATCTGTTTCGTGAACCATGTATCAACACAACACTTGTGTTTGTTTAAATCCAAAATTGTAGACTCATTGTTTTCGGCAACGGTTGGAACCCATATTCGAGTCTTAGGCATTCTGTATGCGTTCAATCCTTGATATCTAAGTCCCTAGAGGATAGTGAGGTTAAAGCCTAGGTATCTCTACAGAAACCTAATTCGCTGAAACGTATAGCTGTGATACCAATCTGTCACACCCCGAAATATCAAAGCTTGGCGTGACTGGACTGGTATCTTCATTGCACAGCGGAAGCAAATAAGCTAAGACTTCTAGAAAACGAACCCCTGCTAAGTACTTGAATTCCCATGGGTTCCCCTATACCAACCATTCCATAGTTTTTAAAATGTAACCTGAGAAAGAAACATGCGAAAAATCAACATAAAGTTGAGCGAGTTCATAGTTTGTTTGTTTTGTATCAAATACGTTTTAAGACACTTGAAATCTTGCATTTGAAAAACCGGTTTGTGAGATCTTAATATCTCAAAGCATTTGAAATGTCGTCTTTGTATATCGGTAACGAAATGTTTTCTGTTATGTTTATAAACTGATATATGTAACTGTTGAGTTTGTACCAGTAATGAAATGTTTTCTGTCGTATCTGTAAATTGGTATCGAAATGATTTCTGTTATCTTTGTATACCGGTGTTGAAATGTTTTCTGTTATCTTTGTAAACCGATATTGAAATCATAGTATGTAGGATACCTATGGAATCTAAGGATCAATCGGTGTGTAGCTAATACACTGACCTATGCCATAAGTAAGTAACCAAACAGAGACAACTTTGTTATCAATTGGGATTGCAAAAGCACTCATAAAGGGTTACCAAACCCGGAGGGTTACCAAACCTTTTGCACCTTGGTCACTACGTGATTAATGGTTAGTATGTCATCCTCCTACTTACGCACAGTGATCTGTTATCATCTAATTCCATAGCTACATACCTAGTGGTCTTTGTGCCTTTGTCCATGCCATTGGGTCCTTGCCCATGTCCCGGGGCCCTTGCCCATGTCCTTGGGCCTTTGCCCATGTCTTTGGGCCTTTGCCCACGTCATTAAAATTCATGCATGTTTCGAAAACCCTTTATTGTTGTAAGAACCGGTAAGTTTAGCATGAACTTTTCGTAAACCATTTGAGTTCGTTGAAATCCTGTTGTGAAATGGTTTAGAAATATGTGATTTTTTTTGTTTATCGAAACATTGTGTTTTTGCAAAACTTTCATGTCTTTCCACCCCCGAAAACATTTATAAAAATGTAAAACATTAAAAAGTGGGGGTTATGAACTCACCTTGACATTCCCGTGCAAAACTAGCTTAGCGTGTTTCCGTAGTGTCGTTCCAAGGACATGAATTAGGTAGCGTGCAACTATGACATTCTTACAAAGGAATACTTATAAGTTTCTACATAAGACAACGTAGATAAACTACGTGTCCGAGCTCTACCGAATCGTTAACCAACGAGTCTAGGGAAGTGTTATCATCTTGATTTAGAATAACCAATTTATGGTTAGTTGATCCCGTCTATAATCAGGATAAAACTACGTCTCAGAAATAACTTAGTTTTTGAATGGTTTAGGGTATATATATTTATATGTATAAATATAAATATATTTTACGAAGTCATCATGAATAGAAATACGTAAATCGATAATGGTACGAAATTCGAAACGTCGTATATGATTCGGTAATGTACCATTGTAGTTTTCGTAGGATGGAAATAACTAAATATATATACTTATGTATATATATATATTCGAAACTCGACGTTTGAAATGAATATAATCGACTATACTTATTTTATTAAAATATTCGTATTCTAGATGATTGAAAAAAATATAAGTAATTATATTTATTTTATATGATATTTCCGAATATTAAATGTTTGAAATAAATATAACAATTATATTTACTTTATAAAAATTTTCGAGTTTCAAAGCGTTTTGAAATAAATATGAGTTATTATATTTATTTTTGTATAAACCCTCGTGTTCTAAGCGTTTTTGAAATGAATCATTGCGTTTACTTTATACAAGTTGTTGGTTTTCGTAAACTAGTGGCTCGTGTTTTGTCGAAACGTTATGAATTCGTTTTGTACGTCGTAAAGTGTCGTAAAAAAAATATACACATATATTTATTTTATAAGAAACTTGAGTTTCGACAAGTGTCGTTTTTAGAATATAATTGCGTGTCGTGTTTTGGATTTTTAGGGAGAACGTACAGAGTTTCCTCTGTTTTTGGAATAACCCCGACAACTCAAGTTGTCGTCATTTTGTCAAAATTCAACAATTCAAGAAACCATATATATAGTTTTCGTCAAATGCGTTGAAAATGTAAGAAGTCACTAAACGTAATAACTATAATACGATGGTTCGAGCTCGGTTCGCGTAATCTAAAAATCTAATCTAACGTAATAAATTTTTGCTACGTCTAAACTTTACTGGGTCCTGAGTTGACCGGCGTTTACTGTTGTTGACCGGGTTAACTCGTACCGAGCCGAATCTGACCCGAACTCGTGTGACCAGGACTGAATTAATCGGCTGACTGAGTTGACCCGAGTTGACCGAGTCAACCGGGTTGACTCCTGTTGACTGAGTTGACCGAGTTGACCCGACCCGTTGACCGTCTCTGGTCCGAATCGACTGACCCGTTAGCTTATGTTGACCCGAACCCGAGTCGAATCCGATGAGAGAAACCTGCTGACTTGTTCCTTGTACTTGAACCGAATTCTGAACCGAATGATTCCGCACCAAACATAACCCGAATCAAGAATCTGACCGCACATGCCTCAGATCTGAGCTAAACATCACCCGCCACAACAAAATCAACATCACTTTCAAGCTTCATGAAAATAAAAGGAAACGGCTTACCGGAAAATTTGTCAAAATAATACCGCCACCGTCCGCCGCCATGTACGGCGGTGCTACCGCCGTCGACATTAACCGGTTCTCTCTCTCGCTCTCCGATCTATCCCTCCTTGTTCTACTCTCTCTCTCTCTCTGTGTCACCCTCTCTCTCCTTCCGACGTCTGCCGCCATACGCCACCATGAGCCACCACCCAAGGGTGGTGCTTGGCCTTATAATCGAGAGTAGGGGGTGTTGTGTGGGCGGTGTGAGGGGTAGAGGTGTAACAGGTGGTTGTGGTGTGGGGGGTGCTTGTCGGAGAACGGAGAGATACCGATGAAACTGGCCGGAGGTTAACTCCGATGACCGGAGTTGAGTGAGGGAAGGCAGAGGGAGTTGAGAGTGTCAGCTGGAATAATAGGGAGGAATGAGGGTTTTTGAGGTTTAAAATGATATTTATACCTAGGGTTTGAAATTGGGCTTGGGCCCAAGGCACACAAGCCCATTTCTTGTGTTTTTACGCGGCTCGATAAGTTTCCGAAGCCCGTTTTTGAACCCGAATGTCATATAATGTCGTAAAATAAAGTTTTAGGGTCAAAACTTCGTAAAATGGATGTCGGTAATCGATATTAATCGCGTAAGTTGTCGGTGCGTTAAATCGCGTAAAACGTGTCGTTCGTCGTTTCGTGTCCATTTTGTGATCCGTTTTCAACTACGGATAATAAAATTTAAAACGAAGTTAAATATATCAAAATATTTCAGTTTTTAAGTTACTACGCGTGTCTGATGATTCCGTTTCGTCGTTGATTGTCGGTGCATTATTGTTTCTGCGTTTTTCGTTCACGTTTACGTGTTGTGTCGTTCGAGAGCATAATATTTTTACAAAACCAGATTTATAAGTATAAGTTATACGTATGAACTTCGTATTGTCGGAGTGGTCAGTATTTTGTACGGCATCAGTTCGTTATCGTTTATCGTTACACAGTTTTCCCGAAAATCCTCATATGCGCACTGTATCGTCCGACAAGCATTCATAGGCACTCCAAAGGCTTAATTAAGTTAATTCGTGTCTTAAACACTATTTATTATAGCCTTAAAAGTTTATTAATCACATAATTAAAAGCCGTTAATTACCGGTTGTCACAATTATATTTTCAATAATTAGGGTTTACCCCTATAAATGAATTGTAAACGAAACATGGGTTTTATCCCACTTGGTTATTATAAAATATGGTGTTTTAAAACTCTGATATTTATTGGCTCGCGGCTCCAGCTCCCAGGGTGGGGTTGGGGATGTGAAAAAAGGTGGTATCAGAGCCAGGTTACTGGTTTAAGCCATTTAGGTGTTCTTCTAATACCTAAACCTTAAACATTTATGTTAGGAAATTAATACCTTATGTATTATTCTATGAAAATAAAATCTTAATATTTATATTTTTATGTCATTTTAATAAATTTTGAATTCCCAATATGTGTAACCAATATCTGTATCTTACAACTATGCCATGTTTAACATTATATATA
Source organism: Helianthus tuberosus (assembly GCA_030545235.1). Lineage (NCBI taxonomy): Eukaryota > Viridiplantae > Streptophyta > Magnoliopsida > Asterales > Asteraceae > Helianthus > Helianthus tuberosus. The sequence continues at coordinate 34,766 of JARYGA010026155.1, forward strand.
TAACGGTGATATATTGATAATGTTATGTCTTATTAATTTTTATGATATTAATATATATATATATATATATATATCATACCCATATATTTATATGAATATAATTCAATATAAATTTATAACATTATAATAATATTATGATATTCACTTTAATATCTTAATCAAAGATATTAATATAAGATAACACAATTCAGGTATAATACCTCTGAAACATCATAATATAAGATATTATTTGATACGAGTCATATATTTTATGGGTTATGATATAACCTAAAATTTTACTCAACTTAAATATATATATTTTTGTCAAAGTTTGACGAAACATATAATTATATTAATTTTGATGAAATATAATATCTTAGCATACTTAAAACATGTTTATTATTTAATACAATATTAAAACAGGATTTTCATATTAACACTATGAAAATATTATATTTTATTACATATGTTTTTGTTATATTATATCCATATAAGCACATGTACATTTACACACACATGAAAAGTGTGCAAATATTTATAAAATATTTTGTATTATATAACCGATAGTAATAAAACAAATGATATTTCGTACCTAAAATAGAAATATATACAAAAACATTTGGTACTGTATAACTATATGATTTTAAAATATATGTACATAAATCATATATATCAACAGGTAATAGCTTAAGAATATTTACCATTTAATAGTTCAACTCATCTCTTAAACTATATTTGAGTCATATATATATATATATATATATATATATATATACAGGAATACTACTTCATACATTAAGAATCAAATCTAGAAACGCTAAAATTTGTATTACCTACTATAATACTTCTTTGAATAACTAAATACGATAAAATAAGAATCAAGTCCTAATATTTTTACAACCAATATGGTTCAATCCTTTGGTTAAAAATAAATTTGTTCTAAATGAATCCAGAAAGTTTATATTTTTATTGAATTTGTTTCTTTTAAAATCCACCCTTTTATTCCAAAATATTACGTTCAATAAATTTAACATAAATTTATACTATTACTAGTGTTATTATAAAAGAATGAATAAAGTTATGGGAATAAACAGGATAATTAATACCATTTGTTATATAATTGAAATTTTTATTAAAACAATTTGGTAATATATTACAGGAAATTCATATACATGACAAAATTTCTTGATAGTATACACAATATAATAATCAAATATCTTCTGTAGAAAAACAAGCTTTTATATAGCAGAAGAAACAAATTCAAATCTACATGTTTACCCAGAATCTATCCCAATGATTTCTTAATCCATACCCGCATTTAAGCCTAAAAGAAACCTTAAGGATACCCGTACTGGCACTAAATCTAAGGGGACAATGATAGGACCAAGGACTGGGAATCTCAGAATCTCATACAAGACCCTAATTTCCAGCCACAGTCACAACCATAGTTTCCACCATACATCTCGAATGCCTATCCAGCCATGAGCTCTGAAAATATAGCTGAGTTGAGACAATAGGGAGAGAAACTATTACAACGAGAGGGAAACAACCCATAATATAATATATACTTTCCTTAAATTTTGACAAAATATATAATGAAAGTAAATGATAATATATAACATGTATATATATATATATATATCTATTAGGTATGATTATAGTTGTACCAATGCAATCTGAGCAACGAAATGTGCTTGTATAATTGTTTAGTTCTGTGATATTAATATTTGAAAATGTTTGCAATTCAGATGTCAAAGGAAATAACATGTAATCAAGAAATTCAGGCTAGTAATGAAAATTCGTTGGAAAAAAGTGCTATAGAAAATATAATAGCTCAAGAAATATCTAATGCCATACCTTCGATCATTGAAGCCATTAAAATTTCTATGCATATAAACGAGAATCCTACTATACGCTGTATGCATACCCATCACTTCAAACCTAGCCCTAGTGTCAATGAGGGCCGTGATATTCTTGTCAACATTCCATTTCCCAAAAGAAAGAAAACCACAACCTATAGTTACTCTTATAAGGAATTCCGCTCTGACAAATCCAATCAGAATAAAGGAAGTGGATCACCAATCACACAACTTATCTACAAGAACTATAACGAAAAGAATCCAGGAAAAAGCCATTTTAGGAGAAAACACTATTGTAACTTCTGCAGGAAGACTGTGCATACAAAGAAGGAATGTAGAAGGAAAACTAACATTTGTTTCAACTGCGGCGAAACAGGTCATATCTGTGACAACCCGTAATTTCGAGAGTCTTTCGTTATACTAGTTTCTTTGCATGCATGGTGATTTGATGTAATTTATGTGTATGCTGTATGAAGTGTTTAAGTAATTGAAAATGATTGCGAGTCTATGTAGTTCTTGAACGTTATAAGTTTGCATGTCATTACGTGTATGTGTTGTGAAGTAAATGAGGTGATTGGTTTTATAATAACGTTACGAATTTTTTAGATGTTGATGTGACACCTGTGTCACTTCAACCATCAAACAAATGCCAAACCAATGAAATATTGTATTTCATACTTGGGATTTGTAAAAATATGTGTATCGTTTGCACATATCAACTCTTGTTCGATTTCAAGCTCTAAATCGCTTTCTGGAAGGTTATACGCGCACTGATGCGTAAATATAACCAGTTTAATGCAACGAACACTCCGGAATAGTGAAATAGGCTTAACATACCTTAAATAACCTTTACATAACTTAGAAATAAGTTTTGAAGGCTTTGGTATGGCAAAATCAAGTTAAATCGCTTACAGGGACTAAATTTGACAAACTGCGAAAGTATGCCAATTTGAACTGTAACAGACATTCCGGAACATGACCATAAGTTAAACATACCATAAATATCCTTTACATAGCTTAGAAAGAGGCTTTGAGGTGTTCGGTATGCTAAAATAAACTTTTGTGTCATTCATGGACTAAAAGCGTCAAAAAGTGCACAAGTTTGTATTTTCGCGCATAACTTACGTTCTGAATACATCCGGAGATCCAAAAATTTATGTAAGCACTAAAATATTTTATTTTAGTGTTTGGCATAAGAAAAATCCATTCGTTTCGTCATTTGGATCGTTTTTCGCGCTTATGCGCATACCGTCGTAATTAAGCGAACATCGCGTTCGTACGGCCAAACGAACCAACCTCCGGCATATTTTTGGGCATGTTTCATGTCCACAATGTTTAGGCATCATTTTAGGGCCTTAAAGTTGGCTTTATGGGCCTTAGAAGTGCCGGAAATGGGTTTAAACACGTGCAGGGACCAAAACTGTAGATTCTGAAACTTGTTTTCTGATCTGAAGAGCTAGGCGGCCCGCGTGAGCCCAAGCCTAAATCTTAGACGGACCGCGTCAGCCTCTCTGATTAGATAATATCGAACAGTCAGCAGATTCCAGCTGTTTTATTCACATCCACACATTCTCAACTGCACATTCAGCTCATTTAGACCCATTTTTAGCCACCACAACTTTCCGACACTTGTACGGATACGATTAAGGCACGATATTCGACAAACGATCTTAACGGTTCGGGTATTCCTATAAATACCCAACCCACACAACTTCAAAACACTAGAATTTTGATCTTAGAAACTCTAAGTTGAAACCATTGTTTCATACCTGAGATTCTCGAATCGAGATTAGCATTCGGGGACCCTTCGTAAGTATTCTTTCGTTCTTTTATTGCTTTTCGAGTCTTTCGAGTCTGAAAGTCAAACTTTGTTTGACTTTCTGCGTTGACCAATTATGGTCAATGCGAAGTTCGTTTGAACTTCGCAACGTGAGTGTAATCACGTTGGTTATAGTCCCTTGGACTATGCCTACTGATTACCACGTTGTCTAGGGTCGTAGGGTAAGCGATCTAATAAATCGCTTATACCTCGAACCCGACCCATTTGGTCGATCATTAGAATCCGACCAAATACATTAGGTGACCATAGTAGGTAGGGAATAACCTTCCGAGGTTATACCCTATGGTCACATCGTTTGATTAGTTGTATGATAGGTAGTTTATATGCCTTAGGTAAATTACCAGAATACCCTTTTCATGTATAATTGGTAATTAAGCATATGTAACCTAAACTTTTGTCACATAACTGATTATGTAACATGTTTAGGCATATAACACTTGTCATAGGACTAGTTAGGCGGTCCGAACGCGTTCTACGCGAACGACGCGTTAAAGTAGCATAAGCTACCTTAATGAGTCGCGATGGGTCGAAAGCACTTAGATTAAGGTTTCATTTAGTATGTAGGCTTTGTTAAACCATATGACACGAGTCTCTATACTCGTTTGGTTTACGAACCCTCATTCTATCAGATCTTCCGATTTAGGTCCGGTTTATTAACATAGTTACCTATATTAGGTGCCGTTTGATATCCGTGATCTCTAGCATTGTTTGGTTGTTACTCAAGGACTACTAAGCAATCTCAAGTGAGTACATAGACCCCTCTTTTACTGTTTTCCAAACTGTTTTGGGGTGAAACACATGTGCCTACTTGTTACTTTCATGCTTTCCTGTTTTCACATCATACACCTGCTATGTTCGTTAGTACATTATAGTACATGATTTTATTACATCTTATGCTAGGTATGCCCATTGTGTGCATTACTTAGTACATCGTTTTACATTACATTACATGCTACGTATGTCTATTGTTGTATACGTAGTACAGGTCACATGCTACGTATGTCTATTGTTGTATACGTAGTACAGGTCACATGCTACGTATGTCTATTGTTGCATACTTAGTACAGGTCACATGCTACGTATGTCTATTGTTGCATACTTGGTACATTTGTTATTCATCACATGCTTACATTTTGGATACATATTACATGATTTACATTAGACATGAACATTTTACTTTGATAGTTTGGTTTGAGTAAGTGATTAAGTAACGAGGCGTGTGTAATATGATACAAGCATGGTGGATACGCCGCTGGTACTTCCTATATATAAATGTTTGTATGGTATTACAAGTCGTAGCGTTATTTGAATCATTTCAGTTTGAGACATATAACATTTATTACAAATATCATACTTTTCACAAGACATTGATTTACAAACAACTTATCTTATACAAACACATTTTTACATGGTTATTCATTTAACCTGACATTTATTTATACATATCATCTGATCTTATCATTTTTCAAATGATTTACAAAACAAAGCAAATTACAAGGTTCATGACTAAACATTTTCTCAAAACATAAGTCATGAAACCTATTTTCACAAAACCTATGTATCTCACAGGCATTTTTATGCTGACGTACCTATTTTCACATGTGTTTTTCAGGAGCTGTTGCATAAGATTGATCAAGATACACATAGGCAGACTTGGGCTTTAGTGACAATAAAAGATGCAAGACTAGTTAATTATGTTGTATTTTCCTTGTTTGTTAAGACATTGTAACGCTTTTAATCAATAAAACGAAACTTCAATTGCCATGGATTTGAAACAATTAATTCTGTTACAACACTCCCCGACATTTCCGCCACGTTTTGTATGTTCTACGTGGTCGGGGTGTGACAGAAAAGATGGTATCAGAGCCAATGGTTATAGGGAATTAGGTTATTAGTAATGCTTTGACCTAGTCTATAACCTTCTTAGGACACTAACGCGAGTTTACTTGCGTTTAGTCATAAAACAATACCGTCACCTATCCTTAGGCGACGACCACAACAAGAACATAAATTTCAAAACCGCTTTGAAAACTAATCATCTGTTCTAGGATGATTGATTACTAGGTTTTGAACCCTCTATTGTAAGGTTTTGAACCCTCTGTTATATGGTTTTGAACCCCTTTGAATTTTCAAAAATTCTCGTCAAGGTTTTGGGTTTTTAATAATGTGAACATGTGCAAACTGGAAGGGTGAATGCCTGTATTCTGGGTTTTCTG
>JARYGA010026156.1:0-26248 GCA_030545235.1 Helianthus tuberosus
GTGACAATGCCAAAGCATGAAATACTGACCGCTGAAGAGAAAGATCAGCTGCTGGCAAAACTCAAACTTGCTGACAATAAGGTAAGAGTATCATTTTCAGATTCAAACTATCAGATTTTTAATTTTTGGTGTGAACAATTCAAATAAACGTACTTTGTTCTGAAGAAAGACTGTCGCAACCCCCGATCCCTTATATGTCCCGGGAACGGGCGGACGCGAACTCAGTAGTGGTGGTATCAGTTATTTAATCTTGCAGCGGAAGTTACATTAGGACCGTAGTTAGGAAATGTTTATCAGAGTAAAACCACCTCATTTAATATTAATAATCACATGGGTAAAACCCCAAGTTTCTTAGTACAATACATTTATAGGGATAAACCCTATTTTATTTGTAACAACTGTGCTTGTAATCACTATGAACAGTTCTATTATCAATAAAACAATGTTATTTGATCCCAATGTTTGCTATTGTTATGTTATACATTTTTCATGTTTTGACTTTTATGTAATTTCAAACCCTACATCGCTTTCTGGAGAGTTATACGCAAACTAGTGCGTAAACGTACTCAGTTTAATGCGAGAAATACTTCGGAACATCAACATATACTCAACATACCTTAAGTAACCTTTAAATAACTTAGAAATAAGTTTTGAAGGCATTGGTATGGCAAAATCAAGTTAATTCGCTTACAGGGACTAAATATGACAAACTGCGAAAGTATGTCAATTTGAACTGTAACGAACATTCCGGAACATAAACATAAGTTAAACACACCTTAAATATCCTTTACATAGCTTAGAAATAGGCTTTGAGGGGTTCGGTGTGCTAAAATAAACTTTTGGGTCATTCAGGGACTAAAAGTGTCAAAAAGTGCACAAGTTTGCATTTTCGCGCATAACTTACGTTCTGAATACATCTGGACATCCAAAAATTTATGTAAGCATGACTACATTATATTTTAGTGTTCGCCTTAAGAAAAATCCATTCGTCGCGTCATTTGGATCGTTTTTCGCGCTTATGCGCATTCCGTCGTAATTAAGCGAACATCGCGTTCGTACGACCAAACGAACCATCCTCCGACATATTTTTGAACATGTTTCATGTCCACAATGTTTAGGAAACATTTTAGGGCCTTAAAGTTGGCTTTACGGGCCTTAGAAGTGTCGGAAAAGGGCCTTAAACACGTGCAGGGACTGAAACTGTCATTTCTGAAACAAGTTTGCTGATCAGACAGGCCAAAGCGGCCCGCATTGTGTTTGGAACATCCTGAAGCGGGCCGCATCCGAGTATCAGACCAGATTAAATGGTTTTAACAGCTGGTTGCAGCTGTTTTGCACTTCCAAAACCCCTCCCACATGTCAAATCCCTATGGTGTGTGCATTTTGAGGCACCATAACATCCCGACAAGTGTACGGCCTTGATCGTTTCCCCTTTTCCAAGAAACGATCTTAACGGTTCTCCGAATACTATAAATACCCCACCCCCCATTGTTCATAATCACTAGAAATTCACTTTGAGAAACTCTAAGTTGAAACATTTGTTTCATACCTGAGATTTTCGAATTGAGTTTAGCATTCGGGGACCCTGGGTTAGTATTCTTTCGTTCTTTTCCTTATTTTTACTGCTTTTCGAGTCAGAAAGTCAAACTTTGTTTGACTTTCAGCGTTGACCAGTAATGGTCAATGCGAAGTTCGTTTGAACTTCGCAACGTGAGTGTAATCACGTTGGTCATAGTCCTTTGGGACTATGCCCACTGATTTCCACGTTGTCTAGAGTCGTAGGGTAGGCGATCTAATAAATCGCCTATACCTTCGAACTCGACCCATTTGGTCGATCATTAGGATCCGACCAAATACATTAGGTGACCATAGTAGGTAGGGAATAACCTTCCGAGGTTATACCCTATGGTCACATCGTTTAAGTAGTTGTATGATAGGTAGTTTATATGCCTTAGGTAAATTACCAGAATACCCTTTTCATGCATAATTGGTAATTTAGCATATGTAACCTAAACTTTTGCCACATAACTGATTATGTAACATGTTTAGGCATATAACACTTGTCATAGGGCTGGTTAGGCGTTCCGAACGCGTTTTACGCGAACGACGCGTTAAAGTAGCATAAGCTTCCTAAACGGGTTGTAATGGGTCGATAAGACTTAGGTCAAGTTTCATTTAGCATGTAGGTTTGTTAAACCATATCACATGAGTTCCTACACTCATTTGGTTTACAAACCCTAATGCTACCCAGTCTTCCGATTTAGGTCCGGTTTATTAACATAGTTACCTATATTAGGTGCCGTTTGATTCCGTGATCTATAGCATTACTCGGTGGTCATCTTTAGACAACTGAGCAATATCAAGTGAGTACATAAACCCCTCTTTTACTGTTTTCAAACTGTTTTGGGGTGGAACACATGTGCCTACTTGTTACTTTCCTGCCTTCCTGTTTTCACATCATATACATGCTATGTTTGTTAGTACATTATAGTACATTGATTTACATGACTTTTCTGCTATGTATGTTGACTGATAACATGCTAAGCACATTGATTTACATTACCTTTCTGCTACGTATGTTGACTGATAGCATGCTAGCACATTGATTTACATTACCTTTCTGCTACGTATGTTGACTGATAGCATGCTAGCACATTGATTTACAAGACTTTTCTACTTTGTATGTTAACTTAGCATACTTAGTACATTGTTTTCATATGACATGTATACAACTACTATGACATTTGGTTTGCACAAACGGGTCTTTATTACGTTCATTAACATTTGCTACGCCGCTCGGGAGTAAGTAGTGGTACCATAGGACTTGACAAATCCCATTCCTGACATCCCGGGTTTGTTTGGATGTGAGGAATGACTGAATCCGAATACAATTCTTTTGATAACCTTGACTGAAAGGGTTATCCGACTGTCTCAAGGCTTGAATGTATGCGTTAACTTACCACATAAATGTTTGTATCAATGTATCATGCATCACTTTACAAAACATAACTTTTTGATATATTCAAAATACTTTGTTTTGTACATTTTTACTTATGGTTTAAGTAGTCTTATTTTACTTACCATACACAACATTTGTTACACATTACTTGACTACTTTTGGACTTATAAACATTTGACATGATTTATACAAGGACTTTTGACTATTGGTTTAAACATAGACATCTTACATTGTTTGGTTTGGTTTGATTAATTGATTAAGTAACGATGCGTATGTAATACGATACAAGCATGGTGGATACGCCGCTGGTACTTCCTATATATAAGTGTTTGTATGGTAATATATATCGTAGCGTTATTTGAATCATTTCAGTTTGATACATATAACATTTTATACAAATAACATACTTTTCACAATACATTGTTTTACAAACAACTTATCTTATACAAACTCAGTTTACAATGGTTATCCATTTAACCATACACTATTCTCTTATTTATACATATCATCTGATCTTATCGTTTTTCAAGTGATTTACAAAACAAATCAAATTACAAGGTTCATGACGAAACATTTTCTCAAACACAAGTCATGAATCTTATTTTCACAAACCTATGTATCTCACAGGCATTTTTATGCTGACGTACCTATTTTCACATGTGTTTTCAGGAGCTTTTCCATAGGATGTTGATCATGATACTAGGGCGGACCTGTGCCTTAGAGACTTTAAAAGAAGATAGACTATGTTTAATTATGTTCTGAACTCTTTAATTTCCTGTTTGAAACAATGTAACACCTTTGTTTATAAATAAAATACAACTTTGTTTGCCATGGGTTTGAAACAATTAATTCTGTTACAACACTCCCCGATGTTTCCGCCACGTTTCGTATGTTATACGTGGTCGGGGTGTGACAGAAGAGTTGGTATCAGAGCCAATGGTTATAGGGAATTAGGTTATTAGTAATGCTTTGACCTAGACTATAACTTTTCTAGGACCCTAACACAAATTATTTGTGTTTAGATCTTAAAACATGTACATCACCTATCCTTAGGTGATTATCAAAACAAGGAACCAAAATTTTTCCGAAACGATTTTTGAAAAACAATCATCTGTTTTTGAATAAATTATTACAAGGTTTTGAACCCTCTATTGTAAGGTTTTGAACTCTCTTTTATATGGTTTTGAACCCTTTTCAGTTTGGTTTTTGGCCTTGTGCCTTCAAATTTTCAAAATCCCGTCAAACGTTTTGGGTTTTAAATAATGTGAACATGTGCAAACTGGAAGGGTGAATGCCTGTATTCTGGGTTTTCTGTCTAGGCAAGCACTTCGTATACATCTCATCAGACGCGAGACCAGTTGTGCTTACCTGGGAATTCTTGGGATGAGTGTTCACTTATAGGCGAGCATGTCTTCATTATACATTATTTTTGACCCATTTACTTTGATTAGTCACTGTGTGTTGTTTGTTTGCTCTGTGATACGGACGAATGACCACCATCTTTGCTCTTGTTGATTTTGTTTCATCTCATTCTTTTCATCCAATCATCTCACTCGTTTTCTTTCATGTTTTCCTCTTTTAGAATGCCTCCTCGACGCGATCCTCGAACTTTTACTATTGAAGAGATCGCAGCCCTGGTTTCTCAGCAAGTGGCTGCTGTACTTCCCGGGGTTGTAACTCAAGTCCACGATATATTTAACAACAACGGCAATAACAACAACAATAACGCACACTGTAATTTCAAGAATTTCAATTCTGCGAAGCCGCTTAAGTTTTCTGGGTCGCAAGGAGCAACTGCGCTCCTACGGTGGTTTGAAAGTATCGAGAGCACATTCTTACATGTGCAGTGTCAGAATGCGCGTAGGGTTGAATTTGCTTCAAGCGTGTTTGAGAAGCGAGCGCTTACCTGGTGGAATGGTATTAAGCGCGATAGGGGTGCCGAAGTGGCGTTGGCACAGACATGGGAAGAGCTTCGGGCTCTCATGATGAAGGAGTTTTGTCCCCGTCATGAAATTCGAGTTTTGGAACGAGAGTTTGATGACTTAAAGCAAGATGGGGCTGAACACCGTGCGTACACGGATCGTTTTGAAGAACTCAGTCTATTGTGTCCCACCATGGTTACCCCTCCGGATAAAGCGATCGAGAGGTATATTGATGGGCTACCCGATTCTATTCTGGAGATTTTGACTGGTGTTAATCCTACTACCCTTCGCCAAGCTATCGAGTTGTCTGCTACCCTCACTGAGACTCTAGTCAGGAAGGGTAAACTCACCCGCAAGGGTGATAAAAAGAAGGAGACTAATTCTGAGAAAAACAAGAATAAGGGTAAGGGTAAGGAAGGTGAAGCATCAAAGAAATCAAGGAAGCGAAAGGGTGCCCAAAATTTTGCTGTTACTGCACAGGCTCAAGCTGCACCAAATCAGCCTGCGCAACCACCTGCCAAGAAGACTTATTTTGGCAATGCACCTTTGTGCAACAGGTGTAACGGCCATCACCAACCACACCTCCAGTGTCATCAGTGCACCAACTGCGGAAGATCTGGTCATCTTGCTGTCAACTGCCGTATTCCTGTCAATCAGAACCAGGCAGTTCGTAACCAAGCTCAACAGGTTGCTCAGCCTCCTGCCCCGCAACAGGGCCAAGCTGCACGACCTCATTTTCCTCCTGGTTCGTGCTACAATTGTGGGGATCTGACCCACTACAGGAACCGGTGCCCAAGGCTAGTCCACCAGAACCAGAATCAGAATCAAGCTCCGGCTCGAGGCCGAGTCTTTAACATGAATGCCCAAGAGGCACAGGCTGACGATAATGTGGTGAACGGTACGTTCTTTATTAATAATCAGCCTGCATCTGTTCTTTTCGATTCTGGTGCCGATAAGAGTTTTGTGTCATTGTCTTTTGAGCCGATGCTTCGCGTGTCTAGAACGAAACTAAGTAAATCTTTGACAGTAGAAGTTGCTAGTGGTGAACCCATTATTCTTAATTCTGTTCTACGCAACTGCCAGCTGAATCTTAACGATCATCTTTTTCCAATCGATCTTACGCCTATGCAACTTGGAAGCTTCGACGTTATTGTGGGAATGGATTGGTTATCCAAGCATCACGCAGAGATAGTTTGTTCTGAGAAGATTGTTCGTGTGCCGCTTTCGGCAGGCGAGATTCTGCAGGTTCAAGGTGAGAAGCCTACCGGTGGTCTCAAACTCATGTCTTGTTTTAAAGCTCGGAAGTATCTGCAGAAGAACTATGTGGCTTTCTTAGCACATATTACAGAAGATAAAGGCAAGGGTAAGTCTATTTCAGATATTCCTGTCGTTCGGGATTATTCTGAAGTGTTCCCTGAAGACTTACCTGGTCTACCTCCAGCACGCCACGTCGAGTTCCGTATTGATCTCGTACCTGGTGCAAATCCCATTGCCAGAGCTCCATATCGTCTTGCACCATCTGAGATGCAAGAGTTGTCTAAACAGCTTCAGGAGCTCTCTGACAAAGGTTTTATCCGTCCTAGCTTTTCACCCTGGGGTGCTCCCGTTCTTTTTGTAAAGAAGAAGGATGGATCCTTTAGGATGTGTATCGATTATCGTGAGCTTAACAAGCTTACCATCAAGAATCGATATCCTCTACCTCGCATCGATGATCTCTTTGATCAGTTACAAGGCGCTTCTTATTTTTCGAAGATTGATCTACGTTCCGGATATCATCAACTTCGGGTGCAAGAAGAAGATATTCCCAAGACAGCGTTCCGTACTCGGTATGGGCACTATGAGTTCACAGTCATGCCATTCGGTGTGACTAATGCTCCTGCTGTTTTCATGGACTTAATGAATAGGGTCTGCAAACCTTATTTGGATCAGTTCGTCATTGTTTTTATTGACGACATCTTGATTTACTCTAAGACGCGAGCTGATCACGAGCAACATCTTCGTCTTACTCTGGAACTCCTAAAGAAAGAGCAACTTTTCGCCAAATTCTCCAAGTGCGAATTCTGGCTTAAAGAAGTTCAATTTTTTGGGGCATGTTATCAACGAACAAGGTATTCATGTAGATCCCTCCAAGATCAGTGCGATCAAGGATTGGGATACACCTACTACTCCTACTGAAGTTCGTTCTTTTCTTGGTCTAGCGGGTTATTATCGCCACTTCATAGAAAACTTCTCGAAAATTGCAGTTCCTCTAACTGCTCTAACTCAGAAGAAAATGCCCTTTTATTGGGGAAACAAACAAGAGGAAGCTTTTCAACACTTGAAGCAGAAGCTTTGCGATGCGCCTGTTCTATCATTGCCTGAGGGTGATGATGATTTTGTCGTGTATTGTGATGCATCGAAATTGGATCTTGGTTGTGTTCTGATGCAAAGGAACAAAGTCATAGCCTATGCATCAAGGCAGTTGAAGATACATGAGAAGAACTACACCACTCATGATCTTGAGTTGGGTGCAGTTGTTTTCGCTCTAAAGATCTGGAGACACTATTTGTACGGTACAAAATGTGTGGTTTTCACTGACCACAAAAGTCTCCAGCATATCTTCAATCAGAAAGAACTCAACATGAGGCAGCGACGTTGGGTTGAGCTTTTAAACGACTATGACTGCGAAATTCGCTACCATCCTGGTAAGGCGAATGTCGTAGCTGATGCATTGAGTCGTAAGGAACGTACTAAGCTTCATTGTGTACGTGTTCAATCTGTTATTCAAGCTCGATCCGATATTCAAGCACGCATTTCTCAAACTCAACAATCTTGTGTTTCACAAGGATTGATGGATAAGGAGTTTCCTTATCACATAACACCTGCTCTGGAACTGAAGGACAATGGATCATTTTACTTCATGGACCGTTTGTGGGTCCCAAGCCAGGATGATCTTCGTACCTTGCTTATGGATGAAGCCCATAAGTCTCGTTATTCTATTCATCCGGGCTCAGATAAAATGTATAAGGATCTTCGTATTCACTATTGGTGGCCTGGTATGAAGAAAGACATTGCCTTATACGTATCCAAATGCCTTACTTGTCTTAAGGTTAAGGCTGAACATCAGCGTCCTTCTGGTTTATTGGAGCAACCAGAGATCCCAGTTTGGAAATGGGAAAACATTACTATGGATCTTGTTACCAAACTCCCGCGCACAAAGAAAGGTCATGATGCCATCTGGGTAGTCGTTGATCGTCTTACAAAGTCAGCACATTTCTTGCCAATCCGTGAGGATTTTCCTACTGACAGACTTGCTCAAATCTATGTAGATGAAATTGTAGCTCGACATGGTGTTCCGTTGAACATCATTTCTGACAGAGATGCTCGTTTCACTTCTCACTTTTGGAGAACCATGCAATCTGCTATGGGGACCCAACTTAATCTGAGCACAGCTTATCATCCGCAAACGGATGGTCAATCTGAGAGAACAATCCAGACTCTGGAGGATATGCTTAGAGCTTGTGTGATCGATTTTGGTGGTAGCTGGGATTCACATCTTAAATTGATTGAATTCTCCTACAACAACAGTTATCACACTAGCATCGGAATGGCTCCTTTCGAAGCTCTCTATGGTCGAAAATGTCGTTCACCAGTCTGCTGGAATGAGATTGGCGAGGCTCAACTTACTGGACCTGCCCTCATTTTAGAGACAACTGACAAGGTCAAGAAAGTTCGTGATAACCTTCAGGCAGCTAGAAGCCGTCAGAAGATTTACGCGGACCCAAAACGCAAAGCCTTTGAATTTCAAGTCGGTGATCGAGTATTACTTAAGGTCTCACCTTGGAAAGGTGTGATCAGATTTGGAAAGAAAGGAAAACTTGCACCTAGATACGTTGGACCATTCAAGATCGTCGAAAGAATCGGAAAGGTAGCCTACAGACTTGAGTTACCTCCTGAACTGGGAAATGTTCATCCAACTTTTCACGTGTCCAATCTCAAGAAGTGTACAGCTGATGAGAACTTCTCCATACCGCTTGACGAAATTCGTGTTGGCAAAACACTGAAATTTGTTGAGAAACCAGTGGAAATCATGGAACGTGAAGTCAAGTGGCTTAAACGCAAGCGCATTCCTTTGGTCAAAGTTCGCTGGGAAGCTAAACGTGGACCTGAGTTTACTTGGGAACGCGAAGACCAAATGAAGGCGAAATATCCACATCTTTTTCAACGAGTTTCCTCTAAATAAATTTCGGGACGAAATTTCCACAAGTAGGGGAGACTGTAACAACTGTGCTTGTAATCACTATGAACAGTTCTATTATCAATAAAACAATGTTATTTGATCCCAATGTTTGCTATTGTTATGTTATACATTTTTCATGTTTTGACTTTTATGTAATTTCAAACCCTACATCGCTTTCTGGAGAGTTATACGCAAACTAGTGCGTAAACGTACTCAGTTTAATGCGAGAAATACTCCGGAACATCAACATATACTCAACATACCTTAAGTAACCTTTAAATAACTTAGAAATAAGTTTTGAAGGCATTGGTATGGCAAAATCAAGTTAATTCGCTTACAGGGACTAAATATGACAAACTGCGAAAGTATGTCAATTTGAACTGTAACGAACATTCCGGAACATAACCATAAGTTAAACACACCTTAAATATCCTTTACATAGCTTAGAAATAGGCTTTGAGGGGTTCGGTGTGCTAAAATAAACTTTTGGGTCATTCAGGGACTAAAAGTGTCAAAAAGTGCACAAGTTTGCATTTTCGCGCATAACTTACGTTCTGAATACATCTGGACATCCAAAAATTTATGTAAGCATGACTACATTATATTTTAGTGTTCGCCTTAAGAAAAATCCATTCGTCGCGTCATTTGGATCGTTTTTCGCGCTTATGCGCATTCCGTCGTAATTAAGCGAACATCGCGTTCGTACGACCAAACGAACCATCCTCCGACATATTTTTGAACATGTTTCATGTCCACAATGTTTAGGCAACATTTTAGGGCCTTAAAGTTGGCTTTACGGGCCTTAGAAGTGTCGGAAAAGGGCCTTAAACACGTGCAGGGACTGAAACTGTCATTTCTGAAACAAGTTTGCTGATCAGACAGGCCAAAGCGGCCCGCATTGTGTTTGGAACATCCTGAAGCGGGCCGCATCCGAGTATCAGACCAGATTAAATGGTTTTAACAGCTGGTTGCAGCTGTTTTGCACTTCCAAAACCCCTCCCACATGTCAAATCCCTATGGTGTGTGCATTTTGAGGCACCATAACATCCTGACAAGTGTACGGCCTTGATCGTTTCCCCTTTTCCAAGAAACGATCTTAACGGTTCTCCGAATACTATAAATACCCCACCCCCCATTGTTCATAATCACTAGAAATTCACTTTGAGAAACTCTAAGTTGAAACATTTGTTTCATACCTGAGATTTTCGAATTGAGTTTAGCATTCGGGGACCCTGGGTTAGTATTCTTTCGTTCTTTTCCTTATTTTTACTGCTTTTCGAGTCAGAAAGTCAAACTTTGTTTGACTTTCAGCGTTGACCAGTAATGGTCAATGCGAAGTTCGTTTGAACTTCGCAACGTGAGTGTAATCACGTTGGTCATAGTCCTTTGGGACTATGCCCACTGATTTCCACGTTGTCTAGAGTCGTAGGGTAGGCGATCTAATAAATCGCCTATACCTTCGAACTCGACCCATTTGGTCGATCATTAGGATCCGACCAAATACATTAGGTGACCATAGTAGGTAGGGAATAACCTTCCGAGGTTATACCCTATGGTCACATCGTTTAAGTAGTTGTATGATAGGTAGTTTATATGCCTTAGGTAAATTACCAGAATACCCTTTTCATGCATAATTGGTAATTTAGCATATGTAACCTAAACTTTTGCCACATAACTGATTATGTAACATGTTTAGGCATATAACACTTGTCATAGGGCTGGTTAGGCGTTCCGAACGCGTTTTACGCGAACGACGCGTTAAAGTAGCATAAGCTTCCTAAACGGGTTGTAATGGGTCGATAAGACTTAGGTCAAGTTTCATTTAGCATGTAGGTTTGTTAAACCATATCACATGAGTTCCTACACTCATTTGGTTTACAAACCCTAATGCTACCCAGTCTTCCGATTTAGGTCCGGTTTATTAACATAGTTACCTATATTAGGTGCCGTTTGATTCCGTGATCTATAGCATTACTCGGTGGTCATCTTTAGACAACTGAGCAATATCAAGTGAGTACATAAACCCCTCTTTTACTGTTTTCAAACTGTTTTGGGGTGGAACACATGTGCCTACTTGTTACTTTCCTGCCTTCCTGTTTTCACATCATATACATGCTATGTTTGTTAGTACATTATAGTACATTGATTTACATGACTTTTCTGCTATGTATGTTGACTGATAACATGCTAAGCACATTGATTTACATTACCTTTCTGCTACGTATGTTGACTGATAGCATGCTAGCACATTGATTTACATTACCTTTCTGCTACGTATGTTGACTGATAGCATGCTAGCACATTGATTTACAAGACTTTTCTACTTTGTATGTTAACTTAGCATACTTAGTACATTGTTTTCATATGACATGTATACAACTACTATGACATTTGGTTTGCACAAACGGGTCTTTATTACGTTCATTAACATTTGCTACGCCGCTCGGGAGTAAGTAGTGGTACCATAGGACTTGACAAATCCCATTCCTGACATCCCGGGTTTGTTTGGATGTGAGGAATGACTGAATCCGAATACAATTCTTTTGATAACCTTGACTGAAAGGGTTATCCGACTGTCTCAAGGCTTGAATGTATGCGTTAACTTACCACATAAATGTTTGTATCAATGTATCATGCATCACTTTACAAAACATAACTTTTTGATATATTCAAAATACTTTGTTTTGTACATTTTTACTTATGGTTTAAGTAGTCTTATTTTACTTACCATACACAACATTTGTTACACATTACTTGACTACTTTTGGACTTATAAACATTTGACATGATTTATACAAGGACTTTTGACTATTGGTTTAAACATAGACATCTTACATTGTTTGGTTTGGTTTGATTAATTGATTAAGTAACGATGCGTATGTAATACGATACAAGCATGGTGGATACGCCGCTGGTACTTCCTATATATAAGTGTTTGTATGGTAATATATATCGTAGCGTTATTTGAATCATTTCAGTTTGATACATATAACATTTTATACAAATAACATACTTTTCACAATACATTGTTTTACAAACAACTTATCTTATACAAACTCAGTTTACAATGGTTATCCATTTAACCATACACTATTCTCTTATTTATACATATCATCTGATCTTATCGTTTTTCAAGTGATTTACAAAACAAATCAAATTACAAGGTTCATGACGAAACATTTTCTCAAACACAAGTCATGAATCTTATTTTCACAAACCTATGTATCTCACAGGCATTTTTATGCTGACGTACCTATTTTCACATGTGTTTTCAGGAGCTTTTCCATAGGATGTTGATCATGATACTAGGGCGGACCTGTGCCTTAGAGACTTTAAAAGAAGATAGACTATGTTTAATTATGTTCTGAACTCTTTAATTTCCTGTTTGAAACAATGTAACACCTTTGTTTATAAATAAAATACAACTTTGTTTGCCATGGGTTTGAAACAATTAATTCTGTTACAACACTCCCCGATGTTTCCGCCACGTTTCGTATGTTATACGTGGTCGGGGTGTGACATTATTTAATTTTAAAACATCGTTTATTTGGTAACTTTTATAGCCACATTTTTTCAAGCCTTCAGTGCTCTCCAGCTGTCTTTTTACTAATTGGCTATCACATTTTGTTACCTGAAACATGTTTTAAAAATATTTGTCAGCGGGAAATACTGGTGAGTGAATCCCAGTTTAATCAAGTTTAAATAAAAAGTCACAGTGAACAGTATTGAGAGTGATCACATTGTTTATGTCTACACAATTACTCCATTAGTACTGTCAATCCTGACTTGTGGGTCATATTACCCATTGGCTAACTCATTGTCCAATGGTAACGTATTTTCATCCCGACTTACTACTCGCAAGTAGTACAAATTTTGTATACAAAACCCCAACATACCGGCAGTAATTGAAGAACTACAAAGACTCAATCACTGCTAAATTTCATAGTAAAACATTTAAGGTTTGGTAAAACATTACCAAAAAGATTAACAAAAAGAGGATAAACTCACATTGCTATCTTAGACTTCGCGTAAGGGTTTCCTGGATATAATCTATAATTTATACAAATGTACATTGGTTAGTATCATAACCCTTTGAAATTATTAATGATACCCTCCCCGAGACGGCATTCCAACAACTACGTTGGGCAGAACCACGACAGTTGTTACGGAACCCTAAATCAATCGGGCAGCGTAACTATTACGAAACTAGGGTTATAATACTTACAACGGAGTAGAACCTCGCTAATTAGGGGTATAATACCCGAGTATATTATGCCTACTACAGAAATTGTGATTCGAGATTGAAATTGTGAGCGAACTGAAATGAAATCCGATGCCATCCTTATATAGGTGCTGAACTCGACTCTCACGCGGCCCGCGTAAGATAAGCACAAGGCTTACACAGCCCGTGTCAACCTTGGTCAACGTTGTAGCTTAGCTGGGTCAGCTGCTAGACTCGCCACGATGTCGACACGTGTCAGCTCAGGGTGTCTCCGCATCGTTGATCTCTCGCGGCCCGCTTAACTAAACAAGACTCTTACGCGGCCCGTTTGAACTAAAGAAGTCAACGAAGTCAGGTCTAGCCCTTATACCGCCCGCGTAAGCTTGAGGTGAGGTCCTACGCGGCCCGCCTCAGCTTAATATTTCTTGTTTTTATTTTATATTATATGTTATAACATATTTCGGGCTCAGTTTTCACATACGGGGTGTAATATAAGACATATTGGGACATTCTAAAATATAATAGGGTGTCGGAAATATTATGAGAGTGTTGGTTTTACCGAGGGTTGTTACATTCTCCCCACCTTGTTTTAGAGCTCGTCCTCGAGATCTACTGGAACAAATGCGGATATTTTCTTTGCATTTCAGATTCAAGCTCCCATGTATACTCAGGTCCTCTTTTGGAGTCCCACTTTACTTTGACTAGAACTAGTCTCTTATGCTTGAGATTCTTGACTTTCCTGTCTTCTATTTGTATAGGTCTTTCTACAAACTTGAGTTGTTCATTTACCTCTATATATACTTAAGAGGTACTATTAGTGATTCATCAGCTAAACACTTTTTGAGATTAGATACATGAAACACATCATGTATTCCTGCCATTTCCTCTGGCAGTTGTAGCTGATAGGCTACTAGTCCTATTCTTTTAATAATCTCAAAAGGTCCAACATACCTGGGACTTAGCTTTCCCCGTTTGATGAATCTTACCACTCCTTTCCAAGGAGAGACTTTCAACAATACTTTATCTCCTACTTGAAACTCCAAGGGTTTGCATCGGTTATTAGCATAACTCTTCTGTCGATCACGTGCTGCTTTCAGTCGTTCCTTGACTTGAATAATTTTGTCGGTTGTTTCTTGTACTATCTCAGGTCCAGATAGTTGCTTTTCCCCAATTTCTGCCCAACAGACTGGGGTTCGGCACTTTCGTCCATAAAGTGCTTCGAATGGTGCAGCATTGATACTTGTGTGATAACTATTATTATATGAGAATTCTATTAAAGGTAAGTGACCGTCCCAATTACCTCCAAAATCAATTACACAAGCTCTAAGCATGTCTTCCATTGTTTGAATTGTCCTTTCACTTTGTCCATCTGTTTGTGGATGATAAGCCGTACTTAGCTTTAACTTGGTTCCCATTGCCTTTTGGAAACTTGACCAAAAATGAGAGGTAAAGTGACTATCCCTATCAGAAACAATTGATAAAGGAATACCATGTAAAGAAACAATTTCATTTAGATACAATTTAGATAATTGTTCCATACTAATTGTTTCCTTCATTGGTAGGAAATGAGCTGACTTGGTTAGCCTATCTACAATCACCCAGATTGTATCATTTCCTTTCTTAGTTTTGGGTAATTTAGTAACAAAATCCATTGTTATTAATTCTCATTTCCACACTAGCATTTCTAATTGCTGTAATAACCCTGAGGGTTTCTGGTGTTCAGCTTTAACTTGTGAGCAAGTTAAACATTTAGAAACATAGGCTGCTATGTCCTTTTTCATTCCTATCCACCAGAAATTTTTCCTTAGATCCTAGTACATTTTATCACTCCCTGGATGCATCGTATACTTAGACTTATGGGCTTCTTCTAATATACGATGACGTAGATTTCCTAATTTAGGTATCCACATTCTCTTTTTATGGAATCTCCAAATTCCATCTGTTCCTTGTTCCAATTCTTTTAGCATACCTTTTTGCTTTTCAGTATCTTCCTTGATTACTGATTCTTGTGCTTCTCTTATCTGATCATTTAAATCTACTTGTAGATTTAATTTAAGAGAACGTACCCTTTTTGGCTTTTCATGATACTTTCGGCTTAAAGCATCTGCCACTACATTTGCTTTTCCTTCATGATACTGGATATCACAATCATAGTCACTAAGCATCTCCATCCAGCGTCTTTGTCTCATATTCAACTCCTTTTGTTTGAAAATATACCTTAAACTCTTATGATCAGTGAATATGGTAAACTTACTACCATAAAGGTAATGTCTCCAAATCTTAAGAGCGAAAATTATAGCTCCTAATTCTAAATCATGGGTTGAATAATTCTCTTCATGATTCTTAAGTTGTCTAGATGCGTAAGCTATAACCTTTTGTCGTTGCATTAATACGCATCCATAACCTAATCTAGAAGCATCACAATAGACTACAAAGTCTTCAGTTCCTTCTGGTAATGCTAATATGGGTGTATGGGTCAATCTTTGCTTAAGAATTCTAAAGGCTTCTTCTTGTTTTAATCCCCATTCAAACTTAACAGATTTACAGGTTAACTTAGTTAAGGGAATGGCTATTCTAGAGAAATCTTGAATAAATCTTCTATAATAACCGGCCAATCCTAAGAAACTTCTAACCTCGGTTGGTGACTCAGGGGTTTTCCATTTAGTAATTGCATCAATCTTTGTTGGATCTACCTGAATTCCTTTATGATTGACTAAGTGTCCAAGGAATTGTACATGTTCTAACCAAAATTCGCACTTTGAAAATTTAGCATAAAGCTTTTCCTTTCTTAACAAATTTAAAAGTGCGTGCAAATGCTTTGCATGATCCTCTTTACTCTTAGAGTAAATTAGAATATCATCTATGAAAACAATTATGAATTTATCCAAATATGGCTTATATATTCGGTTCATCATGTCCATAAATGCAGCTGGGGCATTGGTTAAACCAAATGGCATGACTGTAAATTCATAATGGCCATACCTTGTTCTAAATGTGGTTTTAGGAATGTCCTCTTCCTGTACCTTTAATTGATGATATCCTGACCTTAAATCGATTTTAGAGAAAAATCGAGCTCCTTGTAGCTGGTCAAACAGATCATCGATTCTCGGTAATGGGTACCGATTCTTAATCGTGACCTTGTTTAATTCACGGTAATCAATGCACATACGCATTGATCCGTCCTTCTTTTTAACAAACAATATCGGCGCTCCCCATGGCGACGAACTCGGTTGTATGAATCCTTTCTCCAACAATTCATCTAATTGTTTCTTTAATTCTTGCATTTCTGCAGGTGCCAAACGGTAGGGTGCTTTGGCAATCGGTCCTGTTCCTGGTATCAAATGGATTCTGAATTCAACTTCTCTATCCGGAGGTAGTCCTGGTAATTCTTCTGGAAAGACGTCTGAAAACTGAGATACTACTGGAATATCTTTTAGTTCTTTTCCTTTAGTGTTAGTGATTATGGAAATCAAATACACTATAGAACCTTTTCTCATACAACTTGCAGTTTTCATCACAGAGATAAATTTTGTGGACCTAGAGGGTTTATCTCCTTTAATTGTGATCATTTTACCTTTTGGTGAATGTAATTGAATTAACTTTTGATCACATAAAATACTGGCTTTATTGGCTATTAACCAATCCATTCCTAAAACAACATCGAATCCTACCAGATTCATGGGATATAGGTTTGCTATAAATTTCTGATTAAAAATTTCTATTATTGCTCCCTGCAAGATTTCAGAAATCCTAATAGTTTCTCCATTAGCGGTCTCTACTAGACATTCTTGTGGTAGTTTAGTTAATGACTGATTTAGAATTTTGCAAAACGAAGTATTGATAAAACTTTGGTTTGCACCAGAGTCAAATAATACTTTAGCAAATATATCATTAACTAAAAACGTACCAGCTATAACGTCTGGGATCATCTTGGCTTCCTCTGCAGTCAGAACAAATGCTCTAGCATTTTTGGTACTCTTGTTGTTTGCAGCTGGGGTCAATTTTGGACAGTTTGGCCTGATATGACCTTTTTCCCCACAGTTGTAGCATAATCCATTACTGGCTTTCTTCCTGCAATTTTCTTCCTTGTGTCCTGGCATCTTGCAATAATTGCAGAGAGTGGAGCATTTTCCCGAATGCTTTTTCTTGCAGACCTTGCAGTATGGTGCAGAGGTAGAACCCATATTCCTACGATTGAAATTTCCGGAACGAAATTCTTGCGTAAGTCTTTGGGTTAAGTTCTTCCTCTGATCTTCTTCTCTGGTACGGACTAATTCATCAGTCAAGGTATTTGCTAGTTCTACAGCTTCTTCTATGATTTGAGGTCTAGCTGCCTTGACTACGTGTCTTATCTCCCCAATTAATCTCCAAATATAACGGGAGATTAACACTGTTTCTGGTGAAGCAAGAGTTGGCACTATTCTAGCATATTCGAAGAATATTTTAGTGTATCCCTTACTATCCACACCAGTCATTCTAAGGTTTAGGAATTTGTTTGCTATCTGTTCCTTTTCATTGGGTGGGCAGAATTTCCTTTCTACCTTGTTCTTAAATTCTTCCCATTCCATATTGTAGGTTCTATCACTTCCTCTTAATTGAAGGATAGTGTTCCACCATTCTAGTGCTGCATTCTTAAACAGATTAGAAGCAAACATTATCTTATCTTCTTCAGCACACTTGCTTATTCTTAAGACTGCCTCAGTCTTTTCTATCCAGCGTAAGGTTGCAATGGCCCCTTCATTGCCCGAGAATTCCATTGGTTTACAAGACCAAAATTCTTTATAAGAACAACCATAAGGCATGGTTCTTCTTCTATTGGGAATGGGCACTTGAAGTATTGGTCCATTGTTCACGCTGTGTTCTGGTTCACTTGGTCGCTTACTGCTATGCTTACTTTTATTATCAGCATCTTTAACAGTTTGAAGAATAAATGGCATTGCATCTATAATTCCTTGTGCTACTATGTGTTGGATAGCACTAGCATCCACTTGATTGTTATTGTTATTGATGCTTGGATTCTCATTAACCACGTTAATGTTACTCTGGTTATCATTATTCAGATTTCCTTGATTTCCTTCGTCGGCCATCTGAATTTTAAACATTTACCCCATATTAATATCACAAATAATATCTTAATATAGTTAATCACATGACACGCAATTTAGCCAAAAACGTCGATCATTACGACTTGTACTCTATTTTCATATACTATGCGTCTATTACACACTAGTACAGAAATAAAGATTACAATACCAACAGAAAGAAAATTACACTAATAGTAATATGCATCCGTACACACATATTTTATTTTATTTTTATTTTATTATATTTTATTATTATTATAATATTATTACTACCATCGTTTCATCATCTCATTCACGGATATGGATTTATCCAAAAATCCATATTACGTTCATCGTATTTCCATACGAGACGTTCTCCCACCTGACGCATTCTCTCACTGCTCTCTAAAATTTCCTCCCCAAAAGTCCTAAGTTCTTGAACGTTTTCTGCACTCATTGGGGGTGCAGGTTCTAGGACTGGGTTTGGAATCTGGGGTGCGGGTTCCTGATATGGGGGTGATAGTGCCTAAAATCGGTAAGGATCTTCTAAGATCTCCCTAATATATTCATCATGGTAATAGGGATCTAAAGGGTCCATACCTTGGTAGGCTCCTATGTTCTGTATGGGTGTGTCTTCCTGGATAGGGTATCGTTGCACAAAGTCCCTATTATTATCCCACCAGGGGTCATAATTTGGGTCTAGAGGGTTTGGTGGAGGTACCCTAGGGATTTCTTCTGGGTTAAAGTCATGCATCTCCACTTGGTTTTCCGGGTTTTCTATCTCCATGGGTTGATCTGGGTTTTGTGGTTGTGGGGCTACTAGTTGTTCCAGACTCGGGTCAGCAGCAGTTGTAGCTAGGATATGGAAATTAGCTAGGCTTCTATTAAGCATATCCTGGTTATTAGCATCAGTTCTACGCTTAGCAGCTGCTAGAACTCTTTGATGTTGCAACTTCCGCATTCTCTTCCTACGAGCAAAGGCTTCCTTACTGAACCATCCTCGTTTCTTGTGAGGGAATGGCTCTTCTGACTGAGCTCTAAAAGCAAACACGCCTTCTTCCTGATCAGCAACATACCCTGAGAGGGCAGGTTGTGACGAGGTACCTTCACTCTTAGGGGAATCAGACAACTGACGACTCATGTCTGAGGGTCCTTGATCACTCATACTGTAAACTAACAGATAATCAAATAACACATAACAAATGAATACAGTTATGCACGTATTTCCGTAATTTATTTCCTAACACAAAATATAGAATTTAAGTGTCAGCAGAACACTTCTTTGGCTTAGACCAGTGGCTAGGCTCTGATACCACCTTCTGTCGCAACCCCCGATCCCTTATCTGTCCCGGGAACGGGCGGACACGAACTCAGTAGTGGTGGTATCAGTTATTTAATCTTGCAGCGGAAGTTACATCAGGACCGTAGTTAGGAAATGTTTATCAGAGTAAAACCACCTCATTTAATATTAATAATCACATGGGTAAAACCCCAAGTTTCTTAGTACAATACATTTATAGGGATAAACCATATTTTATTGAATTTTAAAACATCGTTTATTTGGTAACTTTTATAGCCACATTTTTCCAAGCCTTCAGTGCTCTCCAGCTGGCTTTTTACTAATTGGCTGTCACATTTTGTTACCTGAAACATGTTTTAAAAATATTTGTCAGCGGGAAATACTGGTGAGTGAATCCCAGTTTAATCAAGTTTAAATAAAAAGTCACAGTGAGCAGTATTGAGAGCGATCACATTGTTTATGTCTACACAATTACTCCATTAGTACTGTCAATCCTGACTTGTGGGTCATATTACCCATTGGCTAACTCATTGTCCAATGGTAACGTATTGTCATCCCGACTTACTACTCGCAAGTAGTACAAATTTTGTGTACAAAACCCCAACATACCGGCAGTAATTGAAGAACTACAAAGACTCAATCACTGCTAAATTTCATAGTAAAACATTTAAGGTTTGGTAAAACATTACCAAAAAGATTAACAAAAAGAGGATAAACTCACATTGATATCTTAGACTTCGCGTAAGGGTTTCCTGGATATAATCTATAATTTATACAAATGTACATTGGTTAGTATCATAACCCTTTGAAATTATTAATGATACCTTCCCCGAGACGGCATTCCAACAACTATGTCGGGCAGAACCACGACAGTTGTTACGGAACCCTAAATTAATCGGGCAGCGTAACTATTACGAAACTAGGGTTATAATACTTACAACGGAGTAGAACCTTGCTAATTAGGGGTATAATACCCGAGTATATTATGTCTACTACAGAAATTGTGATTCGAGATTGAAATTGTGAGCGAACTGAAATGAAATCCGATGCCATCCTTATATAGGTGCTGAACTTGACTCTCACGCGGCCCGCGTAAGATAAGCACAAGGCTTACGCGGCCCGCGTCAACCTTGGTCAACGCTGTAGCTTAGCTGGGTCAGCTACTAGACTCGCCACGATGTCGACACGTGTCAGCTCAGGGTGTCTCCGCATCGTTGATCTCTCGTGGCCCGCGTTAACTTAACAAGACTCTTACGCGGCCCGTTTGAACTAAAGAAGTCAACGAAGTCAGGTCTAGCCCTTATACCGCCCGCGTAAGCTTGAGGTGAGGTCCTACGCGGCCTGCCTCAGCTTAATATTTCTTGTTTTTATTTTATATTATATGTTATAACATATTTCGGGCTCGATTTTCACATACAGGGTGTAATATAAGACATATTGGGACATTCTAAAATATAATAGGGTGTAAGAAATATAATGAGAGTGTTGGTTTTACCGAGGGTTGTTACAAAGACTATAACTTTCAGATACCGTATATGATGGAGACTGATGCCATAGCTAGGTACTACGGACCGGAGAAGAAGCAGGTGGTCAAGATCACATATAACAACAAGATAACCAGGTCGTTTGTCACATATCGCTGTGTGAAATAAAGTAATTGAAATCAGTTACTAATTTATATAAAATCTCACATTTTATTTCATGACTTTATGTATATCTTTAATAACAACTTTTTTTGAAGAGATCAAATAGAGTGAGAAATCTAACCATAACTAATGACGTTGAACCAGATACGATATTGCTCTACTAATCGGACCTGTCAGACCTATTCCAAATTCTTTCATGCTATCCCTAGTTTAGTGAACAATATCATACGAAATCAAGATTTATAAAAAATAAAATCATTCCAAAGCAGTTACATATCCATATGAGCATACAATCTCATTGTCCATACAAAACAGATGCATATCTCATTGACTAGCTAATATTAGCAACATAGTAGACTTGTTTTTACATCATTCCAATTCAATTAAAGTTTTAAAGTTATGGACCGAAAACAATTACACAACTAAATCAAGAATCAACGAAACAGAGGTAATACATTCAGCAAAACCTAAACACAATTTACATCAAATAAAACATCGAATCAACAATTTTAAACCTAACAAAGCGTGAAAAATTGAAGGAAATCACGATTTGTAAACGATGACACAACTGAATCTAGAATCAACGAAACATAAGTGAGAAATCTGTTGAATCAGTGTGAGAAATTGAGAGGACTTACAATGGTGGTTGTTGCGAGAGGTCGTGGTGGCTGCGAACGGTGGTGGTGGCTGCAATTGGGGTCTCCGGTGAAACGACGATTATGGTGGACTGGAGGTTGACGGAGGTGGGATGGAGATGAGGTTGGAGATCGACGATTGCGGACGAGATGAGGTGTGAGATCGACGATTGCAGGTTGTAAACGAGTGATCGAACGATTGTAAATGGTGAACCCTAAATGCTATTTTGAGAGAGCGTCGTTTGTTTCTCTATTTGATGCGTATACCTTTTATTTTTGGGTGAAATGGTTTTATATAGAAATTAGGGCGGGGGATGGAAGGAAAAATTAGAATGTGAAATTTTATAGGGCGGGAAATAATTTTAATGTTGTCAAATTACACGGATTGAGGGCACCAAGAGGGGCATTAACCGTCATGTATCAGACACGTTAGTAAGGAGTTGGAAAAAAAGGCATAAGGTAGGAGGGGCGTGAAAGTGGCATTTTTTGTAAAAAAATAAATAAATGATAGCTAATCAAAACCAACTCAAAATCCATCAACCAATGAAAAATGGCCACCACAACACCTAAATGCCCCCCACCCCACGCTAGTGGAAAATGCCCCACCCTCACCACCATGCCACCTCAACGCAACCGCACGGGGCGGTGCTCCCTGCGTGGAGGGGCCACCACACTTTTTCACGCTCGTTTTGTTTGATCTAAAGGAGGGAAAGAGTTAAGCGTGTAAACTCGTGTGTTACTTGACTGGTTGAATAGAATTAAAATGAGCCGAGTTTAAACGAGCTTGAGTACGAGGTCATGCCTAAAGTTAAGTTGTCTAAGTCTGAACTTAATTTATCAAGCTTGAACCAATTTACGATCCTATTGTATAAGTATAATTTTTATTTCTAAGATTATGATAAATTTAACTAAATAATAAATATATATACACATATTACGTTATATATAAAATGTTAAAAAAATATTTATTGTATTTATCATAAATTAATCAATAAAAAATAAACGAACCGTACCTTAGCCTATCTCGAGCTTAGGAAAATATCCAAGAGCCGAGTTCAAGCTCGGGCGACACTCAGCACGACTCTTTTACACCACTAGAAAAAAATAAAAGTATAAAAAGAAGTGGTTGAAAATTTTTAGTGCTATTAAAAACCTAAGTTAGTGGCATAAAAATTAAATGTCACTAAAAGTGTGTACTAAGCAAATATGGCATGCACAGTAACACAAAGTGCCATTAAAAACCTAAATTAGTGGCACAATATTGAAATACCACTAAAAGCGTGTGCCGCTAAATGGAATTTTTTTATAGTGATTGTTCAAAAAATTTTGTGGCACAGGCAAAGTGCCATTAAAACATATATAAAATTGTGGTGGCATATGCAAAATGCCACTAAAAGCCTTGATTAGTGACATAAAAGTTAAATGCCACTGAATGTATGTGTTAAATACCTAAAGTGACATTAAAAACAAAAATTAGTGACACAAAACCCATATGCCATTAAAAATGTGTACCACTAAATGGCTTTTTTTTGTAGTGTGTGAATTGATGGTACTATATATAAAATTACATGTACCAAAATGAACTTTTCCTCCTCTCATTATTATTGGCTTTGTAACCAATAGTAGATGTCACACCCCCAAATTCTCACCTAGGGTATGTCCCTATTAGAAGTGCGACTATTCAACAAAGAGCCACCAATCATATCAAACATGTTCAATAAAATAATAAAGTACTCGTTGATAAAGGAAATACTGTTTGCAAGTGAAATAAAACCAAGTAACCAGCGGAAGCAAAAGTAAATAGTTTAAAACCCAACAGTGTATCATAAAGTATCATAAATAAAACGCCCAGTCATGACCATGCCCACTCCAGCCACTTCAGATAGCAAGTCCAAGTGTACCTCAGCTAACGACCTACAAGCATGTAAACAAGTGTGTCAGACTACGCTGGTGAGTTCAAAGTTTTGTTTATCGAGTTAGTTATCATTCACGTGTGTAAAACAGTTAACCAGATGATATGTCGTTTCGCTGTTTTGATGTTGTTATTACTCGATTACCGAATAGCTACAAGATATGTCTGCCCAACCTCCAACGTCTCTATCAAAACGTTGGTCATGTTTTAAGGTAATTAGTTCACGCCCGTCTTTCTGGGACGGTGTGAGGGTGCCAAACCTAATAGCGCTATCAATTAAATACCCCGTTGCCTTTCGCAACTGCCGGTAGTGTCAAGGGGTCTTACGAGATAGATACTGAGTACATAACACAACATCCCGTTATCACGCATTCCTTTATGGAACGTTACCCGTTATCCCTTCCCCGGGATACATGCTTGAGAAAAGAGCAGTGAACTCACATTTGGTTTGCTCGGTAGAGTTAAAGTATGTGTTCACAGTCGTTCAATACAATCCTATTATGATTACCGATACGATCAGATTCATACACTAAAATCCTCTTATTAACACAAGTTGTACACATATTGATTACTCATGATGTGAATGATATAACAGTTCATGTAAATTCATGTTGTCCAGTTTAAACACATATAGTTCACATAATGCCCGACAATTATTCGAGACACACGTAGTCACGTACCACAACACATAACTAATTAACAACACTTGACATCTCATCACCTTATCTAAACTAAGATGCGGCCCAAAGCATTACCAACCCGCCATTTAGCCGAACAACCCATCCCATTCGACCGGTGGCCGAGAATGCAGTCCAATATCACAACAGCCCATTAGCATTATCTCAACCCAATTTAATTGTCCCGGTTTCATGTGTATAGTCCATGAATCAACATGCGATTACAATTGCTTATGAGCTAATTCATTAATTAATATCTACTGAATATTAATTTACATAGCCCCAATATCGATTTCTTAACCATATCACATAACTTAATTCTTATCTCATTAAAAGTGTTGGCTAGTCTGACACATACACATGGAGCATTAAATCGAATTGATAACACAACATGGCCGATAAGTATTAAACTTCTAGGTTCTCTGATTGGGCCGATCACTATTTAGTGGGTTGCATTCATTGAAGGATTCTGAATAGGTATTTATCATATAGTCATATCATGCACAGGTAATTGTGTGTTGAATCAAAGATCAGAAGCTTTATTGGGCCTTTCAAACAATTGCACATGATAGGGTTACTATTGTCAAATAAGCACATGATCCTCAATCATCATCAGTAAGGTATGCAGCCATCTAGTCATCTAGCAATAATGAAAGCATACATCGACCTAGGGAAAATCACACCTTAGTTTCCTGCAGAGTTCGACATCAGTTCACACAAACCAATATGTTGATCAAATTCATGCATAAGCGAAACAATTACATAAATCCGAATCTACTCACATGTACGCAATCATAACAACAACCATGTAACACTACACTATGTTTGCATGACAAGAGAATCAGATTCGAACATTGATAAGTATACTAACCGAAGAGAGAAAGGAGGTGTTCAAGCACACGATCTTCGAAAGGGGGGGTTTCGTCGACTTCAGAGGGGAGGCTCTAGGGTTAATTAGTTTGTTGAGGTTTTTATGCTAACTAAAACTACATTACATAAGCTAATACTTGTAACGAGGGCTTTAGGTCGGTTCCTAATCCTTAGCCGATATGGGCTTAAGCCCAAGTGTAAGCAATGACCCAATTGTAAGCTTTGTGTCACAAGGTGAAGGAATTGGGCCGGGTTACATAGACAATTGAATATGGTGGCGGCCCGAAGCCCACTAACACCAGTCGTAAACGCGGCCCACATTCACAAGTGTAAATATATTCGGGTTGCTGCTTGATAAAGTTTAAGCTTATCTGAGTTAAAATATCTAACGTATAAAGGAAAGAACAGGTAACGGAACGTTAAAGTCGTAGGATTAGGCATTACTAACCTTGGGAACTCGGGTTGTCACAGCAGACGTTTAGTGATCACAATAACACTTATTCCAATGATCGTTAATAACTTGGGAATCAAATTCACTATTATCAAATAAATATACTAATCTGGATTAATATGCTTGCTCTCACATTAGCTAAGCCACAATCACATAAACGTCAGGTTGTGGATTTGATAACCATTTAGACGATGCATCGATTTTAAAACACTAAATGGTATCATGTTTGTATATTTATTTCCATTATCATTTCCAGAATATTTAGGGATTCACACCCTACTTTTGTTGATCAATACTTAACTTTACTTGAGAGCAAACATGACATGTATAATTATCAAG
Organism: Helianthus tuberosus; assembly: GCA_030545235.1. Classification (NCBI taxonomy): domain Eukaryota; kingdom Viridiplantae; phylum Streptophyta; class Magnoliopsida; order Asterales; family Asteraceae; genus Helianthus; species Helianthus tuberosus. Next base: position 26,216 of record JARYGA010026156.1, read on the forward strand.
ACGAATCTTCTATTTCTTCAATACTTTTCACAT